>QBDW01005009.1:0-28014 GCA_003261595.1 Maconellicoccus hirsutus
AAAATTGAAATATTGATATCGAGATATCAAAATTGAAATATCGATATCGAAATATCGAAATTGAAACATCAATATCGAGATATCAAAATTGAAATATCGATATCAAAATATCGAAAATGAAACATCGAAATGAAGATATTGAAATCGAAATATCAAAATTGAAATATCGATATCGAAATATCGAAAATGAAAAATTGAAATCGAGATATTGAAATCGAAATATCAAAATTGAAATATTGATATCGAAATATCAGAATTGAAATGTCGATAGCGAAATATCGAAATTGAAATATCGAAATCGAGATATCGAAATTGAAATATCGATATTAAAATGCCAAAATTGAAATATTGAACTCGAAAAAAAATACCGATAGCAACGTGTCAGGATATCGAATTTCGATACGAAAACTGATCTACCAATCAACTTTTCAACTTTCATCTCAATTTTGAGAGACCTAGGAGCACTTTTCAGAGGGTTCAAATTAAATAAAATCCACGCCCGATACCTGGTTTACCTTTCCAGGCACGCTAAACCGTCATTTTTAGCTTTTGGTCTCTTAAACTTCATTCTCACCACAGACCGAGGTATTTTCGGACTATTTCTCCGTTGAAAAATATATTAGACGGGTATTTCTCACATCAAAAATTGCACCAAGCATAACGAGTACTTTACGTTTTTGCTTCCTCCCAACGAGACGAAACATCTCGCAAGAAACCATTACGAAGAAAACGTAACTACACGGAATTCGATCGGCGAAAAAAAAATCTCACAACATTGTAAAGAGCAATTGCGTAATACGAAGTATACACGATGAAATTACCAAAGCTATATATGTACTTATATCGGCGAACCTCGTGTACAATTACGCGAATAAAAATTTCGCGTAATTTTCGGGGCGCATCCGTATTGTGAACTACGGGGGAAAACAGCGAATTGAAGGGTAAAAGGGTGAAGACGATCCGCTAATACGAAGGCGAAATATCTTTTCATACGAATGAACAATTTCATATTCATTCAGGCATACCTTTGATCAGCTTGAGGAGGAAAAAACGGATTTTAAAAAAGAATATTCCCAGAAATAAATTGAAAAGTATCTTTATTCATGCATACAGGACTTCAGGCTGTATTTTTTTTCTTACAGGAAAACGTTCGCTTGGGGGATGTACATTTTCTTCGATAATGCTTTCGCCCACGGGAAGTGAGGCGGACATACTTTCTCTGTCCAATTTGTCGATGATGTGCGCCAAAAAAAAAAGCCACAGTAATCATAGAAAACTACTGCAAAGGAATAAAATGCAAAAATATACACAGGGTTATAGGTTATTACGGGTATTTCGCCCGTTCACATTTGCTGGCGTTTCTTTCGCGTTTGTAGTGGAAAATATTGAATCGTACGTTGCGGAAATGAAAGAAAATTTGCATTTTTAACAATACCACAATCGAAATTCTTTCGTAAATTTCTTCCGCTAAGTATTTGATTAAAAAGCTTTTCCATTCGTGTGTTCTCTCCACCATCACGTCGTAACATGCTCTTTTCTTCTTTGCTTTCTTCTTTCTCTCCTCCTTTAATCAGGATTTAATTATGCGAATATTTCAAGCGCTATGCTTTTCAAGCGTGTGCAATAGAAAACACCTTTTCAGCAGAGTGTTTACGTTTCCTTAATTAAAAACCTGCTACAATGTGATGTTCGATTACGCTTCAGTTTGACACAATAGACAAGGGTATTGACTTTTTTCCAATGATATCGTCAATGAAATTTATTATCACCAAATCTCGACTTCGTATTGACTCAAATTAGCTGATTCAGAATCGAATCGCAAATGAATTTATAGAATTTCCGCGTTAAAGAGTTACTGGAATCAAAATTTCAGTTTTCTGTTATGTGTTGATTATTTAATTAAGTGATTAATTGGGGAGCTATAATAGGAGAGGTTTTCAACCCCCTGCCAATTTTACGGGACACTTTTTTTTTAGAAAGAGGAAATCTTTGGAAACGTTAAAATGAAATTTAGTAAAATTAAGTTAAGGTTTCGTACAAAATGGCGGCCTTTTTGATTGAATGATGAGCGATGATTCGTCCTTAAGGGGGGGGGGGATTAACGAAAAATTTGATAATAACTAAAAATATCCCCAAAAAAATTTCCTCCATATGAAGTTACTTGTATTAACATTATTCACGTAGAACGCAACGTTGACGAGAAAAACCGCGAAAAGCAGATTCTATCTCCCATATTTGCTCGATAAATTGGAAAATGTGCGAGATTTTTCAATTTTTTGTCTTTAAGTCGAGATGTGATAGATTTATGGAAAAATTGATAATAACTAAAAATGTTCCTAGTAAAATTTCCTACATATTAAGTTATTAACGTTTTTCACGCAGAATGCAACGTTGACGAGAAAAACCGATAAAAGTGAATTTTTACTCCACATTTGTCAATTTATCAATCAGACATGGGAGATTTTTCAATGTTTTGCCTGCAAGTAGAAATAGAATAGGTTTATGAAAAATTTGATAATAACTAAAAATGTTCCTCATGAAATTTCTCACAAATTATCATATTGACATTTTTTAGTATAATGCGATGTTCAGCTTTTTTCATATAAAATTGAGTGTTTTTTTCGTTGTTCAGATCATGAGTCAGAAAAAAGTAAATTTACGAAGGAATTCGTAATAACTCAAAATATTTACAATAAAATTTCCTAAGAATTGTATTCATTACTCATGTAAAATACAATGCTGGTAAAGAAAATACTACTAAACTTGGATGAAAGAGTCAGCATGATTCTTCATATTAAAAACAGAGGCAAGCTTAGGTGAAAATTTACCAATTTTTATGATTCTTGGCCCAACAACTTGAATGACTCCTTGGTAAATCTCCCATCAGACTAAATTTTCCTTCGAAATTTCAAAAGCGAAATTTCGAAGGAACTGCACGAACTCTCCAAAACTAAGATCAAGTCAACACAAAACCTCTATGGTATACTCTTTGGTAAAGCTAAGAAAAATAAAATTTTTCATATATTTTTCTCATATCTTCGAAATCATCCACTTTCATCCGCAGAATCACCGCAACTTAATGAAAAATATACTTGGCAAATAGTCATAAACGGAATTCGTAATTACATCGCGATGAATCTTACTCGTAGCTCGCAGCTTAGATTTCTCTTCACAGTACCAAGATGTTATTACCTAGCGCGTTAATACTGATAATATACAAAAAGCGTGGAGAGAGCTGAGAATAGGAAAAAATTCATAAAGATGCTCTTTAAAGGCTTTTTGTGTGTACTTCATACATAAATTTTATAATAGTTTATACGTTGGAATTGAGCATGCTATCAAAATTTTATATCAGTGTATTATATTTTTGTGCAGCGTGCTCGTCATAAACAGTAAAAAAATTCTAATTACGTCATAATTCGCAATATACGTAAAGAGGAAAAAATTTTACAAGTGGACACTGATATAAAATAGTACTTAGTATGAATTTAATTAATTTGTAACATAGCGTAGACTGGTATAAAAGCAGATATTCGAACCTTTAAAGTATTATTACTCTCGAAGGCCTACATAACGTGGGTTATCTACTGAATAAATAATACATTTAAAAAACCCTATTTTTAACCTTGACTTTGGTGAAAAAAATACAAACCAGCGCCCCCGTAATCAGCTAATTTCTATCTATACTATCGTTTTCAATCAAAGTAAAACCTCTCGCTTGAAGTTTCTCAACTTTCATCGTTCTACAAATACCGAAACACCGGAGGTTCAAGCTTTTAGCAAATCATTATCAACGAGAACGAGACATATACAAACATAAAAGCATAAGATTCGAGTTTTAATAATTTTCACAAAATGGTAAACGTTAATCGTCGCTTTGCGGCTCGCTTTCAAGGGTTTTAAAATTTCGGCCCATACATCGGGTATGTGTCCGAGTAAACTTAGAAGTTTAGAAATTGTTTAAAACGTTCGGTTGCACCGAAGCTTTCAACTGTTGCTATTAATCAAAGTCGGTTAGCCATTTAAAGATGGATGCTCTTTCTAATTACATAATAGGGATAACCGACAGATGACCGTGTTTTGTAATGCTGCTAGAATGCGCTACTTACTACGAATCGTCTGCGGAGAACGTGCCACAAAATACAAATAAATCACTCCTTCTCCCAGATTAATTCCATTATACTTGCCATTTAGTAGTCGTTGCTAGCTGTCTTGCAAAAATGCTACGAGCTTTTTCCTTCACATATCAACTTAACGCCGTAGCCCCATAACGAAGGTGCGTTTGTTACACCGTTGCGTATAGAATAAACATCGCATCGGATTTTCATCTCGTCGATTAACGTCCATCTAGCTTTCGTCTTGTTTCCTTTCCGAAGATCAATTTCTTAAATTGGATGATTTTCGAGATACCCTTAGACACAAAATGTGCATTTTTACCGCAGTGTTCGTTGTATTGAAGTTTCTAGACTTCCAAATTAAAATTGCAAAAACGTTTTATAATTTTTTCTTTTTTTTTTTAATTTATTTGTTAGTTGCTTGATTACTTTTTGATCATTTTTAAAATTATTTTCTATTTTAAAAAATCTTTTAAATTATTTTCAATCGTTTTTTAAATCATAATTTATTAGAATGTTATTGAAATTTCATTAAGAGATCATAAAAATATTTCAGCAATTTTGAATCATTATCAAAATGTCACAAAAACATCACAGGTAAGACATAGAAATATTTCAAAAGAATCTGGAATGCCATCAAAACATCACCGGAATATTTCAGGAACGATTAAACAATATTTCAAATATCTATACAATATCGTTGAAATATTTAACCAACTTCAAATATTTCTGCAGTAGCGCTGAAACGTTCGCGACCTTCCCGTGACATTGCAAATACTTCCGCAATAGCGCTGACACGTTTGCGACCTTCCCGTGACATTGCAAATATTTCCGCAGTAACGCTGAAACGTTCGTGACCTTCCCGCGACATTGCAAATACTTCTGCAATAGCGCTGAAACGTTCGCGCCCTTCCCATGACATTGCAAATACTTCCGCAATAGCGCTGAAACGTTTGCGTTTTCCCGTGACATTCCGAGTACTTTCGAACATGTATGAGACTGACTTCGAGGAGAAAATGGAATACAATTTTTTTTAATTAGTGAAAGGAAGAAGGCGGTGTACAATTTTCATGTCTTGATAAGAGAAAGAAAGTTTTAGAATTATGATGAAGGTACTTCATGAAATGCCATCAAAACGAAAAAAAAATTATAACTTGAAAAATGTTGCTAAAAACGGATTTTCTTCTCATTTGCTGCGGTGAAAACATTCGCAAAAAATCTATTCATTCAAGTAGTCAAGTAGACGCTAGTGTAACGATTTTTAAAAAATAATTTTCATTTTTTCCCCTTAATAATGGTATAAAAAATTTTTTAATTCATTCACTCGGGCAAAATTTTTCATATTTTATTACAGAAATGTGCAATTTTTCATGGTGCAGCTTAGTGATAAAACCACGACTACCAAAGTTACCAACAACAAACCTCTTGAAATGTTGGGAGGTGCTTTTATATAACTTTTCAACATGGCGAGAGACACTGACCTTCCTGTGTCTTCAGTGATGATTCGTGACACCTCTAAAATATTGCTGAAATATTTCTATGACCTTCAATCATCAAAATCTCCCACTTCTTTTTGTAATTTAATGTATATTTTCTTGAAAAGAAAGAGGAGCTAAAATTAGGTGCCAAATAGATGAACAACACGAAATATGGAGTAATGAATGATGAAAAAAACTTAATTCCCTTCAAATTTTTACAAATTTTTTTATTATTTTTCAATTTTGGTATTTTTTGAGACTTTCGAATTTTTGAATATTTTTTTAAAGCTGAAATATTTAAATTAAAAAAAAAATAAAGGAACTCGATCTTTCGAGCTTTTATGTTTTACGTGCTTAAAAATCCGTGAAATAACAGCTAAGCTGAAATTAATATTAAATATGTAAATAAATAAACGAAAATATAAAAAACAAAGAAAAAAAGAAATAAAGCAAAAAAAGCCCCTTCGAACCACTTCACTGACTGAGCCTCTCTGTATCCTCAATTTGCTATTTTTGTCTTTCAATGGGCTTCGCATTAAAAAGGGGGATGATTAAACCCTGCAGGTTCCGCCATTATCACTACCCCAAGCAAGAAGTACTTCCCAACAAATGCACTCATCTCACATAATACCACAAAAATTACACTGAAACACTTGAATATTTCAATTAAGCGACGATTAATTAAAAAACAATTCAAAATTTACAATTTGTAAACTCGACAATACACTTACATTCTCCGTACGTGTGATTCCATTAAATGAAAACTCATCGTACACATACGATAAAGTTATCCGCCAGCTGTCACATTAGAGCAACAAAAAATACCTATTTGAGCAAAGTACGTCGTAAAGTTAAGGTAAATTTACGCCGAAATAACAACAATCACCTTTTATGTCATCTATGTTTAGATAATTGAGTGTTCAATTAATATTTCGCCATTAAAATGAAAACTTTTTAATAAAGCATTAGCATGAAAATATGTTGAGCGTGTAAAGTTACCCTTTAGGGTCAATGCAAGTTTTAATGAAAGTTTAATTTTATTAGAAAACTTTCCGACATGGTTCACAATAGCAACAACCAGCAAGTCATGAATTAAATGAGCCAGATAGATGGTCATTACGGTAAAAATTACGTATGTACTTTTTCTTCGTTAGTTTTTCCCTCAACTGAGTATAAACCATATAAATGGACATTTGCGCTAACGTAAAAATATCATTTAAAATAAACCAACAATTCTAATATCTCGTCAAAATTCATCGCAATCGAATTAATTTAAATTATTTATCATCTAGTGCGATTGATTCGTTTTATATGGCTTTCGTGATATGTACGTACTAATGTTACACATGTCGAGTATTCCAAAACTCTGACTTTTTTATTAGACAAGCACAGGTTACACTCAAGCACATACGAGTTACACGAACGTTCATCAAAATTGCATCCTTAATTAAAACTCAGCAAATATTTCTGTTCGGGTTTTAGTAAAATTACATTTTTAACATTGCGTGAAAAATGAAACAAGGTGCTTAGCATTTTTAAAGGCAGTTTGTATAATTCGTTAAGGCTATTGTAAAACATAATTTATTTGTTGGGGGAAATATTGTCCTGTAATTAGAAACAAGAGAGCGAGCTTTTAAAGAAGGTTAAAAGAACCTTTAATGTGTACCTCGTCGCTTGAATTCTTTATTTCGTTCTCATTTTTTGTCGTTGCCCGTTTTCACGGCAAGTGTATAAATTTTATTTAAAAAAATAAAATATGTGGAAAAAAAAAGCGCGCCAAAAACTAGTATTAAGCTGGTAAGTGGATTATTATTTATAAAGCATGTAATACCTTAATTTAAGTAATGCGATGAATACGTTGATAAGATTATTCTCAAGTTAGTATACGTGTGTGTAGGTGCTTTAAAGTATATTTCGGTAAATTACGCGCAAGGTGACTAGTTTTTCTTCAACGTAATTTTTAATGGTTCTCAAAATAACTCGATATTATAGTAGGCGGTAAATCAATCATACACGTTCGTTCATAAAAAAAAAACATTTTGTTCAAAACTGGACACAGCGTAGGTGAGGTGATACTAAGATTCCGATATTTTTAGTAAATTTCCTAAAAATACATTCCCGATGAAATGTCGATAAGCGAAACGTGAAAATGACTTCTTCAAGGTTCATCCACATGTCGGCATTTACGTCCTTGCAAATACTACGTACTCGAATGAATATTTCACTAAATTATTCCTATTTCCGGCGTTCCGCCGTTGAACCAAGAATTTAAACCTTTCGAAAGGGTTATTCAAACGTTCTAGATTTTATCAACAAATTCATCAGTATAGGGACAAAGGTGAGATGTAAATTTCTATCGTATTATGATAAATCTTTAATATCAACGGCTACAAAGTACCATCCGATGGATTGCCTTGATACAAGATACGAAATGGCTTTTCTATCTCGCCACATATATTTCCTTCTTTCTCTCGGGACTATAAGAATAACGATATTCGTAATGCTGCGTTATTTTCGTCCGATGGGTTTCAAACGAGACGCTTTTGATGTTACAATTCCAATTTCAGTTCACATGAATTTCTGAATGTTTAATAAGTTGCCTACACTAATACCCGATATAATGAATTGCGCCAAAAATACGGCAAATCGTGTAGGCAACTTATTCGACGTGTAAAATTACCGAAATAGACTTCCCCCCTGATATATTTAGACGGAGAGCAGACCAAGTCGCTTAATTTTCAGATTTAAAAATACATGGGTAAATTTCACTCGTTGAACATTTGTAAACGACGTTTCAAGGCCACGTTGTCGCACGAAATTGACCAAAGGTTGTTAATTACATAGCGAGCATCAAATTGATGGAAATTTTATAACAATCAATGACACTGATTTCCCGTTTTATTGCTATTTTGAGATTTACTCCAAAATATGACTTTGATTTTCAACTAAAATCCACGCAATAGAAAATGAATGACGTAGTGTAAGCGAGTTAGTCATTTTAGGAAAATGAAAACATTTTTGACTACTAAAGCTTTCATTGCAAAAAATAAATTAAACGAAAAACTGGCTTCAAAATTCCTAAAAATTGTACAAGTTTTGTTTAAATTGATAAAGCTGCTTAAAGCTACACAAAATCGCGAAAATATCAAAATTGTTCAAAGTTATTTCAGTACTTGCACAAAATTGCATAGAAGTTATACATAACAATTAAATTGATGAGAAAATTGCTAAAATGCCAAAATTAGTTAAAATTGTTAAAAGCAGTTCAGTAATGCTCAGAATTGTAGTAAAAGTCTCAAAATGTTGATAAAAAAGTTCATAATTCATCAAAATCTATATAAAGTTCCTTAGAATTCCACAAAGTTGACAAAATGTTGTTAAAATTTTTCAATATTTGCTCGAAATTGTATGAAAATTGTTAAAATGTAGTTAAAATTGATTGAATGTACAAAAAGTATGGAAAATGATTAAAATAACAAAAAACTTGGTCAAAATAGTAAAAAACAAACAAAATGTTAAAATACGTCGGTCCTAGTTTCTTTAAAATCTCTTAAAATTGCACAAAATTGTTAAAATGTTGTCGAAATTGTTCGATATTTCCACAAAATTACACACAAACTGCCGAAATGATGTTAAATCGCACAAAAGTTATAACTTCTTTCATTAGTTTAATCGTTTTTCATAACTTTCGTGTAATTTTGAGCAAGTGATAATCAAGTTTAATAAATTTTAACATTTCAAACAGTTTTTATGCATTTTTGAAGAAATTATGAACAATTTTAAAAACATTTTGACAATTTTGTGTAATTTTAAATAATTTTAAACGAATTTTGATCAATTTTAAACTATTTTAACAACATTTTAACTGTTTTTATGAAATTTTAACCAAGTTGAACAACTTTTGTGTAATTTCAAGGAAATATTAAACAATGTGGAACAATTTTAAAAACATTTTGAAAAATTAGCATAATTTTAAGCAATTTTAAACGAATTTTGACCTATTTTGAATTATTTTAACAACATTTCAACGCTTTTTATGCAATTTTGTACAAATATAGAACAATTTTAGCAACATTTTGACAGTTTTGCGCGATTTAAAGCAATTTTGAACAATTCGTGATCAATTTTGAAGTATTTTAACAACATTTTGATGTTTTTTTGTCGTTTTTACCAAATTTTTCACCAATTTAGTAGCTTTGCACTACTTTTGTACAATTTTAAAACAATATTGAACCATTTCAACATTTCAACAATTTTTAAGCAATTTTGAACAAATATTGAACAATTTTAAATTCATTTTGATAATTTTTTGCATCTTTAAGAAATTTTAAACAAATGTTGATTGATCCTAAACTATTTTAACCATATTTTAACAGTTATTATGCAATTTTGAGGAAATATTGAACAATTTTGACATTTTAATAATTTTGCGCAACTTTAAGAGATTTTAAACGAATTATGACCAAAACTTAACTGTTTCAAAAACATTTCGAGTCAGTATGTCACAATGGGTTTTACAATTTATCCAGTGCCCCTTATCGAGCATCGAGCTGCTGCTCTGGACCTCAGGTCCTTGACCTTATAAGAAGAACACATTTCAAGTAACCATTGTGACACAGTAAAAACCTATTACTCGCCATATTGCATTTCTCCGAAAGTCACATTATTGTGACAACTTTGAGAATACTGAGCAAGACCAGTGGTTAGTTTTAAAAATATTGCAATCAGGAAAGACGCAAATATTATATGAGTTTTTGGTAACTTTTTAACGTGACATTGGGCCGTATGTTACTTGTCATGTCAACGTATAACAAAGCATTTATCATTGCTACTATGCAACACTTGCACGCAATATTTGACGCTATTTTTCCACTCATATATAATGTCGCGTATAAGTAACTCAGTATTTTTTTTTATATGTATGTAAACAAAGAAAATAATAATTTATACCAGCTTTCGCAACTGCTCTCTTTTTTTCACTATGCTCGATAATTTATAAAAAGTAATTACGATTTTCAACGAAATAAAACCGGAAAAAGAGCTATTACGAGTTGATTAAAATAATGACGCGAACTGTAGCCTATAGTAAATTATTAAATATAAGAAATGATAACTGAAATCGGGTAATTTCCTTATAAACATACGTAAATCTTGAATTACCTCGTAGGTAATCAAAGTTTGTAATTAATTTCCACTATCGAGAGTATTTTTCCATCGAATGCGGTAAATTCCACGTAGTCGAGCATATAAGGTATGTTCTCATAAATCAAGAGACTATATCAAATTATTAATTTTCATTTACACATCAACAGGTATAAAATATGATCCTTTGTGAACCTTTCTCTCGATGAAGCATTTCGTATTCGCTTTGTCACGTCTTACTTAAAGTGAAAAATTTCCACGACGTGTAGGACATAAGGTATGGTTTTTTTTCCTTATTCGTGTGTCCTTTTCATATACTTACTCTCGGTGCGTTTTGAACTAGGTGGAAATGGATGCCTGGCTCAGCTCGCCGGGCAAACTGCACATAACAAAAGAGGCTAATAACCATAATATATTTCAACGTTATCCCTTAAGATAGTTTCCGAAAATTTGCCGCTTCTTTGTTCCCGTATATAACAATAAGAAAAGCCCCGAAGAAGGAAAATCCCGCCGAGTTTTGCAACAATAGTTTGTTTATCGAATGAAATCGCTAAAACAGCGTAGGACTATATGTAGTCATGTACCGAGATACCGTCGTAATTTTTATATACCAAATTACCGAATAATGTTTTTCTACGAGTTTCTCAAACTCTCGTAGAAAAACGCACACCCCGAATGTATTTAATTTTATTAAATAAACTGCCTTTATACCTTTTCATATACTTTTTGCGTTGCTATTCGATGTTGACCTACTTTACGTGTAATAATTTATCATACGAGAAATATAAACGTTAATATTTGCGATAGTTTTTCCATCCATATTACATTTCCACTTCTCGCCATTCTCCTCGTCGACATGTGTCGTCATAACGATGTTTTTCTTTTTTCCAGAGCTTGATTGAAACAGCACGCTCGTATGTAAATACCTCAGACGATGTTCGTTTATCAAGGTAAATGTCAATAAGAGGTGAAGTTCAATCGTACGTTTACTATTTCAATTTACACAATGCAACGAGACTAAATTGCCTTCGAGGATTCAACTCCCCTTCCGCCCAATCACTCCAGGAAAAAATTTCGCTCGTAAAATTACCCCTCGGAAAAAGAGCCATTATTGCTACGATACACTTGGTACTGTCGCTATAAATAGCGATTTTACAACGCCGAAGCCCTGAAAAATTAAGCCTTCTTTGGAATTTGCTACGATAACTGTTAATTCGACGAAACTGTATATTTGGCAAATGGAAATGAAAATTTTCAAAAGCAGATCGAGCCATATTTACGATTTCCCTATCGCAGGCAAATATTCGCGCCAACTATAAAAAGAGGACTTTTTTATTGAGCTTTTCAACTTCTTTTCGCTTCTTTGGCGGACATTTGTTTTAGAAGTTGCTCAAAAGAAAAACGTTGCGGCGGAATATACGAAATTGATAACGTTATTAAAAACTTTTCAATTCTTTTTATCTGTTTACTGGACTGGAATTTTGTTTACGGGTAACGATTTCTGTTTTTGAGATAATGTTTAAAAAAAAAACTTTTTACTTTATTGATATATCTTTTAAAGATTTCTCTGTTTATGTTTACCTATACTATATCGAAGGCCAAACGAAAAATACCTTATCATTTCACCGGAAAATGCAGCTACCGAGGAGGAATTTCGGTGGAAGTAAGAATCGACGTCGCGTAAACCGCAATTCGTACAAAAGCAAGTGCCAGATATTACATCATTCGTGTAACGTGAAAGTCATCGTATCATAACAAAAGCTGCATTATTTTTCTATTCGTTTGCATTTCAATTTTTCAAACGTTGATTTCTCAAAGAGATCATTATCCACGTTTGTTTAACGTTACAAATCGGTTCTACTCTTCGTTGAATAGTTTATAGGATATGAGTGTTTTAATTTCTACCTTCCATCAACATTTCCACTTAATCCTTTTCTTTTTATGGGGCAAAAAACTCGAGTAATTTTAGCTTCAAGAATGCAACAGTAATATGTGTGCATTAATCTACATCAAAGGATGCTCCGCTTGCGCTTCGCTCGAATTTCAACGTTTATTCCCTGTAGTGATAAATATGAAGTATCAAAAGTAACGTTTCTTTGAGATAGAAAAATCTCCGTAAATATGAATTCTTTTGTGTAATCTCGCAATACGCTAATTTAGTAATCTTTCTTGTCGGTAAATTAATTTTCGCTGAGGAAAAAATGAGTAATTTACGTTATAATGATTATAAGTTCATTTGTCCCCGTCGCTGGAGATTTTCTCTCGAAATATACCACACTTACAATGAGATTAACTGATCAAGTTTCATAAAAACATATCGTCTGAATGAATTTTAAAATAATGATGACAATGTAAGTATGAACAAATCCACGCAAATCATTTCCAGACCGGTCCAACTTTGACCCTACACTCAAGACGAAACCGGTGTAGTATAGAGCCAAGACCGAGCCAGGGTATTGTACACCCCAGATGGAATTGAACTAGATCTGACCCTGGACTGGTCTGGGGTCGAACCGGTGTAGTGTATACCCCAGACCGGACTAGTGTAGATCCAAAACGAGACTGGTCTAGCGTAGATCATGGAACGGACCCCAGACCAGACTGGCCCTGTGTGCACCCCAAATGGGACTGGTCTGAATCTGACCTGGAACGAGTCTGGTATAGATCCCGGACCGAAACAGTCTAGTGTAGATCCAATACGAGACTGGTCTAGCGTAGATCATGGAACGGACCCCAGACCAGACTGGCCCTGTGTACACCCCAAATGGGACTGGTCTGAATCTGACCTGGAACGAGTCTGGTATAGATCCCGGACCGAAACAGTCTAGTGTAGATCCAATACGAGACTGGTCTAGCGTAGATCATGGAACGGACCCCAGACCAGACTGGCCCTGTGTACACCCCAAATGGGACTGGTCTGAATCTGACCTGGAACGAGTCTGGTATAGATCCCGGACCGAAACAGTCTAGTGTAGATCCAATACGAGACTGGTCTAGCGTAGATCATGGAACGGACCCCAGACCAGACTGGCCCTGTGTACACCCCAAATGGGACTGGCCTGAATCTGACCCGGAACGAGTCTGGTATAGATCCCGGACCGAAACAGCCTAGTGTAGATCCAATACGAGACTGGTCTAGCGTAGACCATGGACCGGGCCCCAGACCAGACTGGCCCTGTGTACACCCCAAATGGGACCGGTCTAAATCTAACCCAGGACCAGTACACTGTAGACCCCAGACCGGACCTGTCTAATGTAGAACCCAGATAGAACTGGTCTAGTGTAAACCAAGGACCGGACCCCAGACCAGGCTAGCCCAGTGTAGATCCCAGACATGACTGGTCTACATCTGACCCTGCGCCGATCTAGTATAGACCCCAGACCGGAGTTTTTTTTTTCAATTAATGGTAATTTATATTGTTTCATTGGAATTTTGTAAAGCTTTTTTTGTTTTTGTAATAATTTTCGGCCAAAGTACTCCTCATTCTTGGATTTTTTGACAGCAAAACTTCTAGAGGAGCAAATTTTTAATTTTTTTTCAACTTTGATATTCAACTTATACAAATCCTCCACGGTAAAATTTTCCAAAGTATTAGAATAATTTGAAAGAAAAAAATTTCAAAAACTTCAAATGAATAAATTAAAAAATGAAATTTTTAAAATCATTTTTCACTTGTCAACGTTACAAAAATTTCCCATTTTTCCTTTTTTAAGGAAAGCATAAAAAATTTACAATTTTTTCACCTTTTTCATTAACTTTTTCACTTGAACAGGAATTCCCTACGAAACGGAAAATTTTCCAAGAGCCTCCGTAATTACAACTTGCCATTTTTTTTGAATTAATAATTAAACGATAAAATGCAGAGTAATTGTGCAGAGTAATTGTACATCTCCTTTGTGAATTACAAATCACCAAAATTTTCATTTTTTCGAGTAAATATTTAAAATTTTACAATTTTCTTGTTTCCTTATCCCGACTTTGAATCGAATTACCTTCGAAATAGGAAATTTCCCACGAGTTAGTCATTGCTCAACGACAAAAACTCAAGTCATTTTTCCGTTTCGCATTAACCCATCATATAGAACCCATTTCGACGTCGGGTATTTCGCACGGACAAGGGTAACGACAAACACACCTCTTGCCAAAGTAAATATTCAAACAGGTTGTTGTAATTCTTTGAAAGTTTGCCAATATATTAGGAAAAAGGAACGGTAATTCTCGACAAAAGGCGCCAATATTAATAACAGTCTTTTACACGAGGCTTTTTGTAATTCCATTGTTCGTAGCAACAATAAAGAAAGGTTAAATTAGAAATCTTAACTCGAAAGCCAACCCACAAAGGCATGAATTACGTCGAACTTCATGAACTAGCGTAAATCATCGATGTGATAAAATATCGCACTTCTCGTTTAGTCGTTTTTAATAACCATGCTGCGAACCAGCTTGTAATTTTGTACTTGCTAATCGTTGTTATAATTTCACACACATACGTATTAACCTATAAACATCTCGCATAACTAATTAACGCGTTAAATTCGTTCACCTTGGTAACCGCGCCGATACTAAAATTGAAGCTATTGCGCGAAAAGCTCTAAGTAACATTATATTCCGATACAATTTATCATATTCGTTTTAAAGGCCGAGTCAAGCGGATCGTTTTCGGAAAACGGTAAAACTTTGCCTAAGTTATCTGTCAACGTTTGTCCCCTTCGCCCCGAACCGTATCGTCATCCCAACGAAGATATTTCATTTCGAAAGCAGTTATGTCGTTGACACATCACATTTGAATACTCTGGTCCTATATATTTCGCGACCAAGATGCGACGCTTGTAGCATCTCGCTGCTCCCATTTTCTTATTTCGAAATATCACTCCGATAAACGTCTATTTTCAACTTATCCGTTGCCCATATAACGTACGAGCGCCATACACGAGAATTTTATTATTAAAAAATACCGTAAGCTTACGGAAATTTGCGATGGACGAATGAGCTCTTTGATGTGCACGTGTAATGTTTTCAGCCGCGCCGAATACATATAAGCTCCATATACCATATACGAAATGACGCAGTACTTTTTTTTCCACTCTCATACGCGACAATGAAGCTTTCGCCTTTATCAAAAGAACAGCCAATGGATTATAGTAAATTAACGAAGTTCGTGTTCTAGTTTTTCCACGTACCTTATCTTCGTATATTTATAAAATACGAGCCAGCCAAATTGTTCCGGTACAGGTGATTTTCATTTTGAAAGGTTCTCATTCGAAAAGCCTGGGTTGTCTTCGAATTTCAACCCGAAAAATTTCTATCCCATACACTTTTATCTTCGTCAGATGAAAATTACTTATACCTTTTTTCACTCTTGGAAGATATTTTTACTGGAATCGATTTTTTTCTTTTCGTTTCACCATTTTGATTATTATAGGAAACGTATGTACAAAGAACTGTAAAATAATGAGATCTTTCAGTCGGAAGAAAAACGCGCGAAAAAGATTTTGGAAAATACACACGATTTCATCAATAAACTTCACAGAACATCTTAAAGGCAGATACATTGATAGTTACTTTGTCAAAAACTTCGCTCAATTCATCATCCATCCTTGGAAATTCAATTAAACCACCACATATTTGCGTAAAATTGAATAAAATTTGTAAAAGTAGCTCAAATTTGATGAAAAATTCGCTTAAAAATCCTTAAAAACTGTCAAAGTTTCGTTTAAGTTTATTAAAATTTGCTTCAAATCACACAAAACTGGGAAAATGTACTTAAAATTGCTTAAAATAATTTTGTATTTGCACAAAATTGCATGAAAATTACACAAAACGGTTAAATTGATGTAAAATCGGCTTAAAATTGCCAAAATGATGTTAAAGCTGTTTGAAATTATTCAATATTTATTTAAAATGGCAAAACAATGTGTATATGTTGACAGAATAGTTAAAAATTGATTAAAATTTACTTAAAATTACATAAAATTCCACAAAATGTTCTTAGAATTGTTCAATATTGGCTTAAAATTGCACAAAAGTAGCGCAAAATGATTAAATTGGTAAAAAATTCAACTAAAATGGCAAAAAAACACCAAAATGTTGTTAAAATAGTTTCAAATAGATTAAAAATTGTTCAAAATTGCTGAAAATTACGCAAAACTGTCAAAATATTGTTAAAATTATTCAATAATTGCAAAAAATTGCGTAAAAACTGCTAAAATGCTGACAAAATAGTTAGGAATCGACAATAATTTGTTTAAAATTGCGCGAAATTGTCAAATCATTGTTGTAATTGTTCGATATCGGCTTAAAATCACAAGAAAATTGTGCAAAACGATGACTACATTGATGAAAAATTAGTTTAAAATTGCATAACATTGAGAAAAATTACCAAGATGTTGTTAAAATCGCGTAACATTGTTCAATATATGCAGAAAATTGCATAAAAACCGCTAAAATGTTGTTAAAGTTGTTCAGAATCGAACAAAATTTGTTTAAAACTGCTTAAATTTATGCACAATTGTCAAAATGTAGCTTAAATTGTTTAAAATTGTTCAATTTTGCCCTAAATTGCGTAAAAACTGCTTAACTTTTGTAAAAATTGTTTGAAATTGATCAAAATTTGTTTAAAATTACGTAAAACTGTCAAAATGTTGTTAAAATTGTTTAAAATTGTTCAACATTTGCCCAAAATTGCAGTAAAATAGTAAAAATTTTGTTAAAGTAGTGTAGAATTGAACAAAATTTTTTTAAAACTGCTTAAAATGTCAAAATTTATTATAAATGCGCAAAATTGTTCCAAATTTTAAAATTTTTTTGACGTTTCAAGCAACTTTAAACAATTTAGATCAGCTTTAAGCTATTATAACAACATTTTAACAGTTTTTATGCGGTTTTGGGCAAATATTGAGCAATTTTAAACAATTTTAGCAACATTTTGACAATTTTTCATAATTTTAAGCAATTTTAAACAAAGTTTTTATCAATTTTGTGCAATTTTAAGCAAATATTGAACGACACTAATCAATTTCAACAACGTTTGGACAATTTTGCGTAATTTTAATAAATTTTTAACAAATTGTGATCGATTTTGAGCTATTTTGACAACATTAGTTAATGAACAGATTGCACATTTCATTCCAACATGCTTAATTCTTGGTAATTATCACTTAAACATCGAACGACTAGTGATCAGTAGTACAAGTCGTTCAAAAGCTCTTACTCTGCAAAAAAGGTCTTCGACCAAAATGAATGAAAATCCTCGGTAAGAATTTCCCAGCAATTAATTTCTTTCTTATGTATTTACAAGTTACACAACTCAACGGTGAAAATTTCATGCCATTTCCCAGACCTTTTTTCCATTTCCGAACGACTAAATGAATATCCACGTTGAAAGAAAAACAACCCTCGGCAATAACGCGAACAATTATTAAACGTTGTACAAAATCAAACCATAGTTTACGATACTTCCTCGACTCTTAATTACTGTTGGTGCGCCGGGGAAAAGAAGTAACAAATTCGAAAAGAATTGCGACGAGTGTATAAAAAGAGGGTTCATACAAAAGACGCCTTTCTGGGGGACACAAGAAATCATTAGGGTGGCAAACGACTCCGTCAAAAGGGACAGTAAAGATTTAGCTAACAAAAAGAAACGCCAGTGTACGAGACAACGCAGATTATAAAGATGATAGGACCTATTACAACGACGTTGGTCACGACAAAGTACCCAAATTAACATCTCGAACTGAGACCATCCTTTTGTATGTGTAACGCACGAAGGGGTCATTTAACAGAACCGATCGCAGTTTTGGCTTCGATAAGATTTCTTTACGAGATAAAAATCTGTTCTTTATCGTATCCGTTAAAGGAATATTGTAAAAAAGGGAAAAAATTAATTGAAAATTCACCGCGACCGAAAAACGACTGGGAAATTTGCGATAAAAAAGCTCAACCGTTGGTGCGTCTGAAAAAACGCGATTTTTTCTCGTATATTTCCGAATATAGAAAACCTTTAATGATTAAAAATTTCTCCCTTATTTTTTCGATATGAAGCTATAATCGCTATTTGTCGCGCCAACATGCTTCTTTTAATAACGAACAAATCCTGAAAATTCGTCTGGAAAGTGTTAGTTTCGTCGGTTAATAAAAATAAGCAGAAAAAAGACGAAGAGCTCGGTTTTCCCCCTTTGCTCGTTTTACTTCTTTCGTATACCGAAAATGGCGCAAACGATAATAATTTCTTGGTTATTTTCTGTTATTATATCGTCGTTCGAACGATGAAATTATATACGAAAAACTACACAACGCTGCTGATCGTTTTCTTTCCTTTATACTAGTGCAAAATGCTGCGGATAGTGGAGAACTTAATTTCTTTTCTCGTATTCGTTAGGAAATGGAATAACGACGGGCAGTAAAAATCCGTTTCAAATGCGTTCCGCCTTTACGACAGCGTTGACAGAAAAATTATTTTTACTGTTATTATTAGATGGTATAGGCTTTCGCGAAACCATCTACCCCGCCTATAAATGCGCTGCTCAACAGCCGCTAGATGGTCGAATTATTGTTTTAACTGGCTCTTCGTGTAATCGACTCGATTGAAAATTTCCCACGCAGGATCAACGTTCCACTTGAAATTCATATTTTTCCTTTGCTTGTCAAACCCGAAACGAGCTTTGTAAATTCCGAATACTACAACTACACGGTCCCAATTCACAAGTCGACGAGAATTCCGAAATTTAATGAATTTTATTACCGAATGAAGACATCGTCGAAATCGTTACTTCGTAATGAAATGCGAAAAATAACGTATTTTTTTCCCTCCGTCGACGCGACGCTATATACGCGTCATTCTTCGTAAACGATAATTAATGGTATCTAAACGCAACAGACCATTCAGGAAGGAACGTTTTGGATACTGGAAATATTTGCCGACGATGCGGAAACGATTTAAGCTCCCTTTGGAACAATCCTGCGTAGAATTTGCTGCTATATTTCGAATGTTAAATACAGTTATGAATATTTCACGGAATAAGCGAACAACAACAATTGACGTTAATCTTCTTATAGATATCGATGGATGGGAGGATGGTTCGCTTTTGAGAAGCTTGAAAATGTAATCTCGAAGAATGGAAGATTTCAACCTAATTCCAATTCTCTGTAATAAGAAGCTACAAGGGTTGAAACTGATTTCGCATAAACGTACTCATTTGCAAAGAAATCTCCGCGCCGTCGTGCGAAAAGGTTACGGAGACGCGTCACTACATTCTGAATCACTCGCGGCGACATAATTGCCATTTATTCTACGCGACGAGCGAAATTTACGCGATTGTTTTCCCAAAGCCCCAGTCATCGGTTCGTTTGCTAAATTTACAAAATGAGTGGCTCGACTCACATCTACATGTGTTATTTTAAATACTGCGATGCTTGGTGGAGAATTAATTAAATTTTATCATTTAAAAAAACACCTATCTTGATAAAGGCCTTGATTTATATTAATGTGTGATGATTAAAAAATTATCGCAAAATTAAAGAGGCAGTACCAGGGCCTTACACTGGATTTGCGTAAGGGGGGGGGGTCACAAGTTGGAAAAATTTTCTTTCTGTGGGAAAGGTGGGGGGTGTAAAAAGAACCTAAATTTGTACAATTGCCTCAGAGATATAATGAATAAAAATCTCCAAAATATACATTTTTATTTTATAATAATCAGTCATGGATTTGTTTTATTCGCCTCTGCTAATGTATTGTTTTCTTTTTCTTTTTTTTGGCCAATAGGGAGGGGTGTTGAACCCTCAACCCCCCCTCCCCCGTGCGTACGGCCCTGGGCAGTACTATGTACATTATATGTAGCATGCTACATAAAAATAGTTGAATAATTCAATTAAACTCACTATTTACTGAAAATTATAAAAATTATTTATTGAAAAGGCACTCAAGGAAGTGCACTCATTCCAACTCGAGGTTCTCCAATTCAATTGTTTAGATTTCCATAAATTAAGCATAAACAGCACGAAGAGTACACAAAACATGATTAGTACAATAGTATAAACTCGAAAAAAATATAACACTGATCTGCTACCATTTCGGTAAGTAGCTCACTCTTCAGGCGAAAAATAAAAGCTGTAATTTAAAATTCAGGCCGTTTACTAAAGTAGATAGCGCTGTTGTTGTGCAATGTGATAAATCGTCAAATGTCGAGGCATTGTTTGCTTACTACGTTATAGCACACTAGCGCTCCCAGTTCAGTGATAATTCATAAAAAACGTGATTACGCTGACCAGTGATACTAACAACTATTTTGCTACCATGCCACCTTCCCATAGACAATTTTACATTATATTGCAGTCCGGTGTTAAAAATGAAGCAAATAAATGGCGCATACCTTCTCCCTGATGAAATACTTCCTGTCTTCCTCTCATTACGCAAAACATTAAATGCTTTCAAGGACTTAATTGAAATTTCAACGAACAATGTCAATGAGTTGAATCTCTTTAAAATGGCCAAATAATTTTGAACTCAACATTAAAGCGTTTTACACTTTACTTCTAAGGTCATTGCGCTTCGAGTAAAAAAAGTAAAAAAAAATCCCCGCAATAAATCCGGAAGCGGTTAGTTAACCTGAGTCAACATTTACGTACGCTTTTATTTCGATCAAATTTCGCAAAATCGTTATTATGAAAATAACATGGGACAAACGAGGTGCGCAAAAACTAATCCTGAAATTCGACGAAGTAATTAATTAAATGAACATCGTCAACCTTTGCTCGTATATAGTAGTCTTTATTATCGAAGCTCTTAAGGGTGAACTAAACCTTTGTCCCCGTATTTTATTCGTTGTAACTTAATACCGGAATATCTTTTGAACGGAAAAGGCCGGCACGGATTAAAATGTTACAAAGGACGTTATATTCGGAATGTATTTTGCCCTCCTTTTTAGAAAGTAATCAGGTTTTGTTAATGGACTTTTGTGGTAAACCGCGCAGACTTGTCTCGATGACAGACCCTTAACATGATGCTGAATACTGGAGAAGTCTTCGTGGTCGAGGAGCTTTCAATTTGTGCGCGGCAAAGAAACGGGGATAACTTTCTATATTTCGGACGCGTTTACTTCGAAACCTTTTAATTAAGGTATACCGAGTAGGATACCGTGTCAGTAAACCATCCAGACTTCACGCCACTCTTAAACGCGCCACAATCGTTCCTTCCGCGTTACACAACCTTCGATCGACGATTGGGCTTTTTACAATTCCGTAACCTCTCTTGAGACTCGCATTGAAAACGCCGCTAAACGTTGCTCGGCAATTGTAAACGTTGAACACTCCCTTTTTAAACTTGATAAAAGATTCAAGATATCATGAAATTTAAAAAGGATTAATTTCGATGATAAAGAAAAGCGCAAAAACACTCGGTAGGCAATACCCTCGCTCGGATCTCATTTCAGAAGTCATTCTCGATTACTGGCTCGTTAACGTTTCAATGTTACCCGATTGTCTGCGCCGTTTCCAAATCTTTTGCTTTTATTCAAAAGATATCGCGTAGAAGTTTTATACTTCCAAGCGATACGAGAACTTTAGCAAATTTTACAAATTTCTTCGTAATTTTTAACGCTCGTCGTTTTCATAATTTCATAAACTTAGACTAGCGCCAACGTTTATATCGACTACGAATAATGAATTTATTTAAATGTATTATTTCAACAAAAAAAAATGTTACGCTTCTTCGTCATTGAGTAAATCGTAACCACGAATATAACAACAAAGGAAGTTCCTTGAATGGCGAAACTTGGTGCGAAAAAAGTTACTTGTGAGCGTAACTTCGATGTTTACCCAAGCGAGATATACTTTTATGTGTATTATTCACATTCTTCAGGTAAACTGGCTTAGTAGCTCTGAAGTTGGTATCATCTACTACACTACGCCTTCTCCTTCGGCTCGAAATTTCTTTTCAATCCAGGACTAGGAAAAATCTGCCATGGATAAATTTTTATGGAAGCGCGAAAGAACTACTGCTGTGTTATGGCAAGATACCTGACTCACAGGAAATTGACAGGAAGCTTTCTCGACGAGTTTTTTTTCAAGATTATAAGAAATCCATTAAATTCGAAAAAAATTATACTTAAAAATAAAATAATAAATTATAAAATAAACTTAAGGTATAAGAGCATTATAAATGAAAAGTTTTTCAATAGTATATCTGGTAAAGCTCGCCCAGTTTCAACATCCTCGATAAAAAATATCCCTATATTTCGTAAGCAATTCCAAAAATTAGGAAAATTCCGCCAGAATGAAATGGACACCGTATTTCGAAATAGTTTCAACACTAAAATATTCAATTTTTTTCATTCTCATTCAGCAAAAACAACACTCCTCGTGAAATACATGAAAGAAGAAACCCCACGAAGCACCACCATTATTACCACATTCCATAAAACGAAAAATCGCAATTAAAACTGATTTCCCTTAGCAATTCCACCCTTTGTTGGTTGTTTCCAGGCTCAAGAATACTCTTAGATCAAAGACGCCGCGACGCAAAGGAACGCCAATCAGCCACAACTTATAACTTCGACTTCAAGGGTTAAAAATATTTCAATCTAGTTGCAGACACGGTACAAAGATCAGGGGAAATTTATACTCTTTAATATCATTTATATTCGTCGACACACTAAAAGGTCGTGATTATTAGTGTTCGAGTGAGGCCTTAAATCTGTCACAGTAAGTCACCGTGTTACACAAAGGAAACAGTAAAGGTTTGGTTTTACGTTCCCGGGGGAAGTATTAAAACCACAACGCCAAGATTACTTCGACATTTATGGAGTGCGATTATGTTATAAGTTTTACGGGTTACAGCGGAAGTCAATTTAAAATATGAAGAAATGAATGTAACAGAGTTGGTTAATAAAATTGATGAAATGTTGCGAAAAACCTTGATTGCGTTGAAGAAATCATGACTACGTCAAAAGGAATATTTTACATCTACTTTTAAACATCTTTCTTCGGCTTTCCACCAACTTTTCCACGGATAAAGGCCAAAATAGACGCGTCGATATCGTATAATATAAATATATACGTTCATATGCATAACCAAATCGGCAAATCGTGGGTACGAGTCTATCAAACTACTCGTAAAATATAAAACGTGGTACTTTCCGGCTTTTATGTTTTTTCCCTTCATTTTTCGGCATCACGTTATAATACCCAACGTTAAAAATCCATCTCTCATCGTATCCTTGCTTTTGAGCGAGCGACGAAATATATCATTGCAGAATTGAGCGGACCGCAAAACGGCTACGGAATTAAATTGCCACACGAGCAAGTTTTCGCGATTTCCATCGCCTCTAAAACTGACGTCAATACTTCGAACCACAAAGCGGTCACGTACTGTCAATTAACCCAAAGGATCGTAGCGGTTTTAAGAGATTTCCACAATGTTTTATGCACGCGGTGTATGCGGTATTTCGGACCAAGTTCGGCTACGCCAAACAGCGACTAGCTTAATTAAATCACGTAAAAAGACGAATTTATACGCAATCTCGTCTCGTAATGAGAGTTGCCTCTTTTTTTATACTCGAAACAGAAACGCTGACTCGAATAATCATATTCATTTGCATATCGGTATCTCCGCTAAAAGCATTTCACGCCTATTACAAATCAACAAGTTTTACGAAAGTTTCAAAAAATTACAAACTCTTTAAACGAACCCCCCGAAAACTCGCAACACAAGGCTAAACTGTTGAATATAAACAACTAATCGCGAAACGCAAACCGCGTCTATACTGCAAAGCTCAAACAAAAACAAAACCAAGGGTGGCACCCGAAGCGTCGCCTTTTTAAAACGGAAACACGACCAAAAGAAAAAACCCCGTTAAAAGCATCGAGACTCAAAAATTCATCACGCTTTAAAATTCTGACGTACTAAACACGTTAGTTACATAAAATTATCAAACTTAATCCATAAATTATTTGCAACTTTGCGATTACAGGTGCTCGCAGATTGTTATCATTTAAAGACGCGTTACCGGCGGGTATTCTCGCCGGATAAACGAGCCTATACGTAAGAACCGTCTCGACAAAGTACAAAGGGTAAAGAAACTTTCAACTTTTCCACGTAGCTGATTAATACGGATGGAAGGCTGGAAGTTTGCCTACGTGAAAACACGTTAAATTGCGCAATTACTCTGTCAAGAATTTAAAGAGCATTTATTAATATCTGCAAAACGTTAGTGGTTTTCGAACCTCTTCGATATTACCAGGTAAGGATTTTCAAATATTTGAATGCGATTTTCGATTCAACAACGAACGTCGAACTACCAAGACGCGTAAACTTTTCTAGCGGAATGTCGGGGGAATTCTCAGAATTCTTTTTTAAAAATGCCAAAAATTCATACCACCGAAAAGAAAACCTACCAAGCGCCAAATTTCACGATGCATAGAATCCGCATATGTTACCCCATTCGTATTAAAACTTCATAACGGCGGAACGCATACGTCGTGGAATAATTTCGCGAAAATTCCTCCATCACCTTATCCTCTCATCACGTATTCTCATTCGAGAATATTTCTCAAAAATGCAAACATTTACATAATGCTAAATCCGCGCGTCCACTACGTGAAATCTAAATTCTACGATGCAATCTCTCCGAGTCGAGCAGAAATTTAATTTCAAGCTCATCTCGATTACGTTCTATTTTTACGCGAACGTGTAATTATGCCGATTCGCCTGAGCGAAATATATCGCTAAATGAATTATAAATTGTGAATAAATCTTCCTCCCGAAACCGTCTACTTTTTGGTTTCTTATTACCTGCGTATTCGTGGTATTATTTTATCGCGGAGGCATTTTCTCATTGGATTACTTAAAATTAGCGCGAAAAATGTTGATTCGAGTTGAGACAAATTTCTCATTTTTCGTGGAACTAAAATTTCGCAATTTATACCGCGTTTTGATTTTTTACCGGATAATTAATTTCAACATTTAAATTGCGCTAATTCGCGGAAACATAAAAAGGTATCAAGATCCCTCGGTGTTCAATGAAGACAAAGAAATACAAGAATTCAAATTTCAGTGTATTTCTATTATTGAAAAATGAGCAGTAATATCCGAATTAACGACAAATTTGTCAATTGTCATCTAACGAATATATTCGCTAAAAATTAACACAGCATAACATGAATCACTTCTTCAACGATACAATAAACCGCTAACGATTTAATGTGAAATTTATTCAATACAAAAAGCACTTTCAGGATCAAACATGATAAATATTGGCGACGAAATGATTTCAAAACATATTGTATCGGAAATACCCGTATAACGTATTTCATATTAGTTTCAACATTAACGTATGAATCACCAAAAACTGTTTCTTTGATTTAGTTCTAGCCCGCGGACGGATAATTCAAAATTGAATAATTCATCGGAAATACCTTTTTAAAATAATACTCGAAAGAAACGCGTAGACTATATACGAGTGAAATTCGAAATTAATAAACGACGGGTTAATGGGGAGGCGTATAGGGTATTTTAGGAATCTGACGATTTAACATGACAAGTTATATTTTAAGCGTTGATCAAAGAACAGGTAAGGTTTATAATGTTTAGGGAATAAGTTACCTCTTAATGGAAGTATAATAAATCTCTCGCTACTTCGCATTTATTAACGAAGCGGGGCAAATAAGATTAATTTTTAATACGGCCATTGTTACGATGTTGTTTCACGTATATAAAGCTACGAATATACGATAGATGTAGACTTTCAAGGGGGAAATTTTTTACACCGAAAAATTCGCCGCATAAGTGGAGTACTTTCGAGCAAAATAAAAAGGAAAATCGACTTTGAAATATAAGTCTGGAAAATTGGACGAAGAATAAATAAAAGTATTTTGTCAACATTGAAAGATCTTTTAGCCAAGTATTAAACCTATTCGGTCAGTGTAGGTCTTGCTGAAAACATGTTTACACGAACATCCTTTTTTTTTCATTTCTTCCTTTTTTTTTTCATGTTTTCTAAACTTGACTAATGGGTCTTAGGTGACAATTTCCCATTTCAGGAATTCTCAAATTTCTGCGGGCAAAAATTTAACATTCTACGAAGCGAAAGAACTCGACCAATGCATATTTTTCAAAATGCTACCAGCGTTGAATTTAAAATCGTACGTAATATTTTAACGGGCGATTTTCAATTTGATGTTGAAAAAGTAATTTATACGTCAAGAGATATTTTTCCACGTCTTGTCACCGAACGCCTACTAGTCAATTATATATAAAACGTCGATTATAAAGAATCAATATACGCAGGTGCTTATGAACAATACGTAGTACCCCTTGTTCTATTATTTGACCATCGGTGATTGTAAACATTTAGTAATAGCGGACGAGCATCTACAAGTGTCTTGTACTCGACCCAACCACAAATTCGGACTTCCTTTTGTTCGACACGCTCCTTTTCTTTCCCTTTTGGCTCCAATTTTACGATTGGTCTGCAATGACAAAAAGGTTTTCATTTTGTTTACACTGTCTCTTTCAGTATGGTCGAAAGTCAAGAACGATGTTCTACTTTCGTCGCTCTCTTGGGTTACCTTACTTCTTACGAATTCTTAAACGCTTATTTATTCATGAATGTAATAACTTAATTGATATTTTTTACAGGAATCATGTGGGAGTTCTCGGTTACTAGCTTATGCATCGAAAAAACGCGTTGGAGTTTTCACGAATTGTAGTTACTTTTCAGCTTTAATTCACGGATAGTTTTGAAAGCTGTAGTCATAGAAACTGAAGCATTTAATATGTCATTTTCGTGTTAACAATTTTCTACTATATAATAAAGTAAAAATATAGATTATCAAGAAATTATCACTTACTTTATCTTCACGGGTAGATGGAGTCGAAATTCACTGATGTTGACGAACGCCTTCGAGAAATTGAAATTTGAAGGGTGATGGGTGAAATACTTCTTCCACTAAACCACACCAACGATTTTTCTAATTGAAAAAGTAAACTAAATCAGAAACTAAAATAGAAAAGCTTTGAACTTTCCAAAAAAATTAAAATCACAATGTTACTGATAATTAATGTTTATCGTTTGATGAAAAAATGACTTATCGTTAAACTGTAACTCTGTTTTGGGTGCTCGGGAGGTTTCGGACATTCACGCATACGTTCGTGAATTCAAACTTGGTATTTCTTTCCGATAAGCTCGATCTGCTCGTGAAATAATGGTTGTATGTATTCTTAAACCTCGACTTGATTTTTTTTTTTTAATTATTCAAAAAATATAAGAAAAATGAAAAAAACTGT
>QBDW01005010.1:0-15722 GCA_003261595.1 Maconellicoccus hirsutus
TAATATGCATCCAAGAGACTCATCTCAAGCGAAATCAAGGTTACTACCTTCCGTCATACACCATTTTGAGATCCGATAATACTGAAGGCTCTATCGCGCAAGGAGGAGTCCTGCTTGCCATCAAATCAAACATTAATTATACACAAGTCAACATAAGAACAGACCTTCAAGTCCTCGCCGCTACGATCTACCTTGAGATTCCAGTCACCATCTGTACCGTCTACTTTCCTCCCAATGTAAATGTTAGTATTGATCAAGTTCGCTCAGTTATTGAAGCTCTGCCTTCACCATTCATACTCGCTGGAGACCTCAACGCCCACAGCCCGTCTTGGGGCAGTTTGCGCTCTAATTATAATGGCAGAACCATCGAAAATATTACATCGATGCACAACCTTTCGCTCTTAAATCCAAACACCAAAACGCACTTCAATTTTTCATATCGCACATGGTCAAATATCGATCTTGTCTTGAGCTCTCCTCAACTCAGTAGTGCATTAACTGTTTACACACACCCTGATCTGGCTGGAAGCGATCATGTTCCATTGATAATCTACCGTGAGTACAGAACATCCCAAGCTCTACCTCGCAACGACCCCAGTATCAACTATAAAAAAACAGACTGGGCCAAATATGGTAACTTGTGTGTACAAAAGTTTAATACAGACCTTGCTGTTAATGCAGACTCTCTCACTAATCAACTAATCTTACTTGCCAAGGAATCCACACCAGGCAGAACCACAACCAATAACAATCCTAACATACACCTAAAATTTGTACCTTGGTGGACGGATGATTGTAAGACCGCCATTAAGAATCGTCGCAAAGCGTTGTCAATCTTCAAAAGGAACCCTACTGACGAACTCTTCGTGGATTACCGTAAAAAAAGAGCCAAAGCACGCTGGGTGCTAAAACAAGCGAAGCGCAAGTCATGGAAAAGCTACATCTCCACAATCAATTCGTCTACTCCTTCAAAATTTCTTTGGCGCAAAATCAAATCTATTGAAAAGAGTTCGCCATTTCTGGTTCCTACCAGCATCTCGCATGAAAATAAAATTCTAACTGATGTAATAAAAATATCCGATGCCTTCGCCTCATTCTTTGCTAGTCACTCCAGCGATGAAAGTCTGAATCTACAATTTAGACTGCAAAAAAATCTTCTCAACATCGATGATCTCGATTTTTCAAGCTTTAATCACGAGCCGTATAATGCACCCATCGTTCTTCACGAACTATCGTCAGCGATTAAACACACCAAAGCGGCCGCTATAGGACCGGATAATTTTCACATCTCTCTCCTTCAAGCAGCCTCCCCAGAGGTAATTTCATCAACTTTGCGCTGTTTCAACGACATCTGGCTATCTGGACTTCTACCCGACTCTTGGAAGAAGGCAACTATAATACCGATTTTAAAACACAACAAGAACCCCCTCTTCCTGGATAGTTACAGACCGATCTCGCTAACTTCAGTTTTGTGTAAAGTTTTTGAGCGAATTATAAATGCTAGACTATCTTGGGAATTGGAGAATAATCATATGCTATCAGACAGACAATGCGGTTTTCGACCTGGTAGATCTACACTGGATCAGCTCCTTCTTCTACAAAATTCGATCCAAGACTGCTTCTCCACAAAACGCCACCTGCTGGCAGTTTTCTTCGACTTCTCTCGCGCATTCGATGTGACTTGGCGCTATAAAATAATAAGCTCTCTCTACAATCTTGGATTCCGTGGTCGACTACCAACTTTCGTTCGTAATTTCCTCAGAAATAGGTCTTTCAACGTCCGCTTAGGCCGCACGAACTCTAACCTTTATGAGCTCGAAAATGGAGTTCCGCAAGGCTCAGTTCTGAGCCCCACTTTATTCAACCTTGCAATCAACGATGTGATCGATGAAATAGACCCACCAGTTAGAAGCTCTCTTTTTGCGGACGATCTGGCTATATTTGTTGCATGCTCGGATCTAGATGTTGGCCATCAACTTCTTCAAAATGCAGTTGATAAACTACATAATTGGTCGCTCTTAAATGGATTTACTTTCTCCACGACAAAATCAACTGCACTTCATTTTTGTCGAGTCAGACGCTGCGATCACCACATTGATATTCATCTTAACTCTACGCAGATACAATCAGCAGATTCCTTTAAATTTCTTGGCCTAATTTTTGACCAAAAACTCACCTGGTCTCATCACATCAACCACCTCAAGAAATCGTGTCAAAACAAACTCAACCTCATGAGAAAACTCTCGCATACCTCTTATGGAGCTGACCGCGATACGTTACTCCGGATCTATAACACCTTAATCCTATCAAAGCTAGACTATGGTGCCATTGCATACAAATCGGCCAGAAACTCTATCTTGAACAGACTAAATTCCATTCATCACACGGCAATACGTCTAGCCACTGGAGCCTTTCAAACCTCACCATCCATAAGCCTCCTATACGAAAGCCAAACTTGGCCCCTCAGTCTAAGGAGAGATTTCCTCTGTTCTAAATTCTTCTTGCATCTGAAAACCTCTCCTTCTTCTCCTGCTCACCATCTCCTTTCCTCCTCCCCTCACCTCCGCGATTTCCATTTCCTCTCCTACACAATGTCAGCTCTACACTCCATTAACTTCACTATCCCTCCTGTTTTTTCCAACTCTCTCTCCATCCTTCCTCCGTGGTCAACCTTTTCTCTTAAGCTAGACCTCTCTCTCCTGGAAGTAGGTAAGACAATTCCACCATCTGTCGCAATATCTGAATTTATGGCTCTCGCATCTAAATACGTGAATTTCACCAAAATGTTCACCGATGGCTCGAAAGTGGACTCACTGGTAGGCTGTGCTGTATTAGTCGATGAAACTGATCCTGTGCGTTTCTCTCTTCCGTCACACTTCTCTGTCCTTAGCTCGGAACTTTACGGCCTTAAACTGGCAGTCGATCTGGCCAAAACCCTTCGCGTAAATTCTCTCATCTGCACCGACTCGCTATCGTCGCTTTATTGTCTGAATCGGTTTCGCGACAAGTCTCAACATCCGATAGCCAAGGACATTATTTCTTCGCTGCTCGAATCGCCCTCTCTCGAAATCGTCTTCGCGTGGATCCCTGGTCATCGCGGTATTACATCAAATGAAAAAGTCGACCGCGCCGCGAGAGAGGCCGTTTCGTATTTTCCGGCTCAACTTGTTCTCACTCCTGCCTCCGACATGACCACTGCCGTTAGACGGGCCTTCGCCGCGAAATGGTCCGCTGTCTGGGACTCTTTACCACAGACGAACAAACTCCGTTCTGTTAAACTGACCACGACTCCCTGGCCATCGTCATCTCGCTTATCAAGAAAGGAAGAAACTGCCCTATGTCGCCTCCGCATAGGCCATGCACGGATCAGTCACTCTCACCTCCTCTCCAACTCTCCAGCTCCTATCTGCTCCACCTGCCTTGCTCCCATCACCGTCCGACACATCCTAATAGACTGTCCATCTTTCTCCAACCTCCGTCTTAGATTCTCTCTCCCCTCCAACTTACGTGACCTCCTACAGGACAATGAGGCGGTCCTTTCCCGTTTGTTCTCATTCCTAAGATCCTCCAATATCCTTTCCCAAATCTAAACTCATCTAATCGATCCGTGCCTCTGGCCTAGCAGCAGTAAAGGCACGTTAATGGAAAAAAGTAAAAGTAAAGTAAAAATGAATAAAGTTGAAAGCGCCTTTTGGAGGGGGAAAAATTGAAGTGAGAGGTTGTTGAGTTTTTCAAGAAGGGCCTTTGTATGGGTCTACTATGTACCAAAATTTCAACAAATTCGTCCAATTTTAATTCTACGAAAATAGTTCTCATCTGATTTATGAAAAAAAATTATTTTTTAAAAACGAGGGGGCGAGGTTGAAATTTTGGTCATTAACGTTTCTCGATAGTATTCACCTAATACCCAAATATAAAAATCTGAACCCTAAGGCAGATCGCCTATGCTTACAGAAAATAACCCAAATCATATAGATAATAAATAAATCCCAAATGAATACCTCGTGCCAGCAGTAACGACCATAGAAAATATATTGAAGGCGTCTGAGCAAAGGATAAACGGAAATATGAGAAAATTCACGTGAGAAGGGTGAAAATTCAAATCTGAATGATGAGAAAACTCGAATGAAAAGAGTAGAGTAGGAATTAAAAGGACGGAAGATATTGTTAAGCAATCGATAAAATAGTTAAATCAGCTAAATTGTAAATAGTATATTTGTTATTATAAGATAAGAATTCGTTTTAGCGATGACTTAGATCACACATGTGAAAATGTGTTCGGTGTAAAATCTTTTTCTTGATAAAAGTTAGTTCGCGATCATATGTCTCATCACCAGAAGTAGCCATGAGAAAGGTGAAAATTCAAACAAAGGGCGGAAAAATTCATTTAAGAATAAGTAAGGAAGAGCGAATCGTAGCAATGACGCGCCGACTGAGGGTAGGAGGTGTCTACGCCTCCTCCCTGAAAATTTTTTCAGTCGGCAAAATCGTTGAAAAATTAGAAAAGTTGTCATTTTGTACTTGCACACAACACGACTGAATATTTCCAATTTTTTCACTAAAGCATATTTAGCTGATTATACGATGACTAGTTTCGTAAAAAAAAAATATTTAAAAAGATAGAAGTCAATAATGTTAATTACTGAAAAAATTGGAGTACTCCATTTTTATGCTTTTCCAAAAGATGATACTTAGTTGGTAAATTTTATAATTTTATAGTTAATAGTTAATACGGTATTTTTGACTGATATACTCCCCTCCCCTCCACTACTGGGGTCAGAGGCGGACTTAGAATTTTACTGCCCCTAGGCTAATTAAAAATTGCCGCCCTTCCAGTTCTTCCCATACAATATTGGAATATAGGACAAAATTGATTTTACTGCCCCTAGGCTAATTAAAAATTGCCGCCCTTCCAGTTCTTCCTATACAATATTGGAATATAGGACAAAATTGAATCAAATTCTTTTAAGGGTTTATTTTGTGTTGAAAAGTTAAAAAGCATGAAAAAACTAAATAAAATGAGAAAGTAATTTTCTAGTAATGAAAAAAAATTAAAATGGAAATAATTTTCTAGTAATAAAAAAAAAATTAAAAACAAGACAAAAATTAGTAATCTTCTGATAATGAAACAAATTTTTAAAAAAGTTGAGAACAAATCAAAACAAAAATTAACCTCGTAATTTTGCTGCCCCCAAAATTTTGCCGCCTAAAGGCTAAAGCCTATAAAGCCTATGCTTTAATTTTTATGTACCCACCCGCCGAACTTGGTTGCGCCACTGATTAATGGTACAAAGGCGGGGTACCGCGCACTTGGTAAAAGATGAAATTATTTGATGAAAGATGTCGGTACTTACTTTTGGGTGAAAACTTGGTTTTCTGAAAACATGTCAGTAGCTATCACAAGTACTTTATTTTCACGTCACTACGGAATTTTAATCGAAACAATTGATAAAACGAATAAAAATTGTTAATAACGCGGAACTGTAAAATTGACTAACTTGAAGAGATCAGCACAACTCGTCAACTCGAGTCAACATTCCAAATGACAATACTCTCATCAGTATGAAATGATGATTAAAAAACGAAGTATCAATAGGAAATTCCAACAAATCCCCCACAATTGCAAATTTACCAAAATTTTATCGGTCAAGCGACGCGTTGTGCGTAAAATCCCGACAATAGCATAACCTATCGCTCATCTCGCTTTTTTGGCAATATAAATTTGATAACGTTATAATTTCCTCGTACTAATGAATCATCGGCAGTATTAATTACTATGGTAACTGATAAGTGATAACGGATGACGGCAATTTCTTCGTAACTTTCTGTGAAAATATTTCTCCCGTTTTAGTCGTAGTGAATTTTTCGTAATTCCATACCCCCTCGCTGCTTATTTGTTAATAAAAAAGGCCGCCGTTTTGTACGAACCTCTTTGAAAAATCATGTCCCGCCAAATCGGCATGTGCCCCTCCCTCCTCCACCAATGACAACACATCCGCCTATGTAATATGTATTTGCAATCTAATACGATGTGTTCGCTACACGTGTTCCAATCAAATAAATGTATTTCTGATAAAAATCAACCTTTATTCGCGGAAAGTTATTTACTGAATAAATATTTCCATCGGAGAGTGAATTAAATCTGCACGTTAATTAGTCGCTTCCGGACGCCTCGGATAATCGTGTGAAGTACTCGCCGAGTTGGCGAATCCATCCGAAAATGTACGTCGTTGAAGTTTAGTAGTTTGGCGAAATCATCATGTGAAATACTTACTTTTTGGATCAGAGGTGCATACGCACCCATATAGCATTGAACATTCGTTGAAATCACTAGTTGAACTGCTTGCGCAGTTGTCTCCGTTATTGGCATGAGAGTGACATTCGCATGAACATCTGTAGAATGCCATTCTGCTGTTTGCAGCGTCTTCTAAAACCTCAAGCGATGAGGAAGACGACAAACTTCTTGGAACGTCGATGCATAAGCACCTTCCTAGAATTGTGCATTCGATGAAATCATTAGTTGAACTGCTTGTGCCGTTGTTTTCTACATTATTAGAATGAGAATGACCTTCGCATGAACATATGTCCAGTAATGGCATTCTGTCAAACGCCATCGTGCTGTTTATCAAGTCTTCGAAAACTTGAAGCAATGGAGAAGATGTGAAACTTTTTGGAACGTCGATGCATAAGCACCTCCCTAGAATTGTGCATTAGATGAAATCATTAGTTGAACTGCTTGCGGCGTTGTTTTCTACATTATTGGAATGAGAATGACCTTCGCATGAACATATGTCCAATGGCATTCTGTCAAATGACATTCTGCTGTTTGTGAAGTCTTCAAAAACCTCAAGCGATGAGTGAGATGGTAATGTTGCTTGTTCATCACGTGAAACACAACTTGGTGTATAGGTAAATGTCAGTGGTTTGCTGACCTCTTTGCAGGATCTTCTAGATAACCGAATAAACACTTTTACATCCTGATCAACCTGTAAATTGCAAAAAATAGGTTGTATTAGTTCTGTACTATGTAGTTATTTAAGCGTTTGCCGAGATTTCCGAATACGTATGTAGGTAATAACTTAATAAGTATTACCAGTGTGTTATGATAAGCAGGCGTCTTTATGATGAGTGCTTGTTGTTCATAAAGCGCAGTAACTTCGGCATGCGCTTCCCATCTGGCTCCTTGCGCTTCCCATTTGTCTCCTTGGTTCGGCTTATTTTCGTAGAATACAACATTTATGTCGTTTTTTAACGCGATATCGCCGCATAGACCACGTTTCTTTATTTTTTCACACAGTATCGTTATTGTTGTGTTTCCATTAACCGAAGCCTTTTCGGGATCTAATGTGACAACCTTTAACGTTGCAACGGTCTCTGATAAATCAAAGTGGTAAACGGAAAGTAAATAGAAAAGGAACAAGTAGAATATGATAACGATTGATGCTTGATTTACTTTCGTAGATGGGATCGCTAACTGCTCTACACAATAATCTTGGCGGATTTGTTTTGACAATTGCTTGAAAACATAATCTGACGCAAGTAAGATCTATAGAACTTGGATTGTTCATATGGTCGAATTTATCTAAAATGAACCCAATCGATAGTATGAAATATAAGGAAATCGTTTCACGCATCATCCGGGCACTAGGTACTCACTTCCAAACGGATCAACTCGTTTTTTTTCGCGCAATTTCAAGGCCGCTTCTATATCTTTCTCTTCTACGCGCTGGATGTGTAGATTTGGAAAAGATGCGGTTCCCCAATTCCAATCGGCAGTAACCATACACACGCCTTCTTTGCAATTTCTGCCAACTAAGTTATGAGGATGGGCTAGATACGGTCGATTTTTCGTCACACACGAAACAACCACTACGATTTCTTCTGGTACATCGTAACCGACGATCTGCGTAATAACGACGTGTTAAAAGCGAGAACGAGGTATTCGATAGCCAGCAGTCCATTATGATAAGATTAACTGCTAATATTCGATTATTTCATATTTTCATGCAAAAAAAAAGAACCAAAAATGATTGGCGATGAAAAATAAAACTTTCGTTTCACCATCTTCTCTAAACATTGTTGCAAGAGCTTTATTCGACCATACAACTGAAGAAACAAATATTCTTACAAAAAATTTGAGTTATTTTTAGTACCTATAATCATAATTCTTGTTTCTGGTTGAGGATTCCCTTAAGAAGGGAACAGTACCTAAATTTTCTTTTGGCAGAGACAGGGATCGATTGATCGACTGTTACGCGACGCGAGTAGGACTGTACCGCCTTCCTACTCGCTTATGAAGTGTGTCACGCGACAGTATTTAATGATCGATCGAACCACCTATCATTGCCTTCGTGCTCGCTAAACTTCTATTTCCTTCTATATCTTTATTTATTCTTTTTAAGCAGAATTGCGACCTGTCGCTCTACCTCTTTTTATGACTTTTTATATTTTGATCTGTACAGTCGCGATTCGTCGCCACTTACTCTTTTTATAGCTAACTCATCGCCATTTTGTCGTTTAGCTCATTTTTTCGCACATCTTACGAACATATTCATCAGCATTCGTGCTCCTAATATTCCTCTCCCCTTCACACCAGTGGGATCTTCGTGTCTTGCAAGGGTGTAATGACAGTTCGTCCGTCATATGTGAAGTGACCACGTTACCAGTAGGAATAATTTTCGATTCTGTGGATACCTGCTGTTACGAATATACTTCTTATTGTAAATCGCGCTTTTTCTTCGCCCTCGCCGTCGATTCACTCGCCATTTTCTCTAAGATGATAGATAGGGGCATGAGGCATATCTCCCTCGCAAGGACCACCCCCTACATTCCTATTTCTAGTCGATGATTCCCTTAAGAAGGGAGCAGTACCAATCCTCGTCTCATTTTTTTGTTCCTCACTAAGTTGAAAGCACCTTAGCAATTTAATGTCCCAAAGGGTGGACCCAGCCCATGACCGGGACTTGAAACCCGAAAGGCCCCGATAAACCGAGCTCTGGCCCTGAGCCCCAAGACTCAAACGTGTAATTTCAAGACCCAGACCTGAAACCAGAGCCCCAGTTTTCAAAAGTGGGCCCCAAAACTCGATTATCATTTTTTAGACCATGGGCTTTTCAGGACTTGCATTTTTTTTGAACTCGCAATAACTATACCAACCAATCTGCCTAACGTCTGATTGGTGAAAGTAAAAAGTGGAGAAAATATGTATTTGACGACGTCTAAAAAGTTGAATTGACTGAATACATCAAAGCGTGAAATCACGAATTGATCCTTTCGTTTGTCTATTTTATAAAAAAAAAGTAGTTGAAAATTAAACGAGAAATATTTTCAGTGAATAGTGATAATTGATAGATTTTTTTTTGATATTTTCTCAAATTTCAATTTCACTATAACTTCACTTTCAACTTTGAAAATTACTTCAACTTGCGAATTTCATTTTTTGAAAAAAGGCTAAATACGTTAAAAACCTAGCCATTGTGAGAATTTTAGATTGTAATAAGTTGAGGTATTTTGCATGGTACCTTTCGTGAGTTAGCGATGATTTCGTATCAATTTTTCAAAAAAAAAAAAAAACTTTCAATTTTTTTGCTTGCTAATCTCAAATTCTCATTCTTATTTCTTAACGTTTAGCTTAATACCTTGTTTCAGTAAAAGAAGTTAAAAATTCCAACTAATTACGTATTGTAGCTAATGTAAGCACAAATATTTCGAGATCTTTTTGGGGCTTGCATTTTTTTAGACACCACATTATTGGTATGATATCAAAACAAATGAAAGCGCTGAAAAGCCCCGATAAGTTTTCACAAAACCCAAAGCCCCGGCCCCGAGACCTGATCACTGAGGACCTGGCCCTGAGACCAGAGACCCGATTCTTGAAATCCAGACCCAGGCCCAGGCCCTGAAACCCAGAGCCCCCAACAAAATTGAATTCAAGTCATATGAAGTAGCTTGTAGCCGAAATATTTGCACCAGTGTTATTATAATAGACTGCTCAAAAACCAGTCACATTAAAATACATACGCGAATCTCCGGGTAGGTTCTTTTTCGTGGGGTGCTATGCACACCCCGAATACTGCCACCCGATCGACTTTTCCATCCATATCGAAACCTTAGATCTGGTTGTTTGATGATGTCAATATAAGGTGTGGTAGAGTTGACGCGGTGTTTACTAAAGAAAACAGTGGCAATAGAGAATGTATCCGTCAATCACATTTACGCATCCATGATTCTGCGAGTAGTTACCTCTATATAACATGATAAGGAAAAGGTGGGAGTGGGGTGTAAATAAATTTGGAGCGTAATATTGTGTGAAAATTTTTCGTAAGGTTGTTTGTGTGGCTCCAAATTTTTCTTAGAATAGGTCCTGTACGCACTTACCTAACCTTTCGAGACAAATCTTCCATTGACATGTCAATTCTTTAATTGTCGCGAATTAAACGAATTTCAAAACGATATGTCGAAAATATGAAGTTTAAAAAAAAACAGCACATTAAATGATAATAACGAATCGCCGAGATCGCGATTGTTTCAACAACGTTTCGTTAATGTTCGTTTAATGAATAATCGAAAATCAGCAAGAATGTGAATTCATTGCAAATGATAATTTTATCTGTGCGTTTGTTGCTAGTTGCTGCTTCCTATGACGTAAACGTAGATTGGGAGGGGAAATGAAATTTTTTTGTCGATTTGAAAAAATGACTCGTTTTCATACGCAAATTTCTTTCTCCACTAATTCAGATATACCCTCCCTCCCTCCTCATGGATCCGCCTCTGACACGTAAAATCCCACAAGTAAATTCCCACTAATCGTTCCACGAATCCTATTATCAGCCACACACGAATGGAAATGATTGTATGAATAACCAAGTACCTACTTTAATTAGGCAGCTATAAAAAAAATTCCCTAAAGAGATAATTTATGCGAAACGATCAAAATTGGGCAAATCACCTATGTCAAACATTAAAGAAGAAATTTCGAAAATTGTCTAATTAGAACTCGCGTAATTAATTTTTGCATTGTCGTCATCGAAAACGGTACCGCGAAGCGTACCCTGTAGTTTGACGTCATAACATCCTATTGTCGTACTTCGCGTCACGCGTTTGTACATGTAACGTTTGGTTTTAATTTGATTTCTCTTCACCAAATTTGAATTTGGAGTAGGGGTGAATTTTAATGAATTACTGATTACTGAAAGCTTCTAGAATACGTATTCATTTTTTTCAACATAATATTTAATGGGCGACTCTTGAGTAATTTGTGTAATCTATCTACATATGTATATCTGTGTCGTTTTTTTGTTCGGGCATTATGCCTAAACGGTCACACGAATTTGACCAAAATTTGGCCCGCGCGTAGAGGTCGTTTTGGAAAAGGTTTTAGCGAAGTTTGACTTCGAAAGCTCTTTACCTTGGTTTGTATTGAACTTCAAAGTTGCGTGACGTCATTATAGCAGATGGGTGCTAACCAGTTGCGTGGAAAGGGAGCGGTTCGTTTCATTGCTAAGGCGTTACCCTTAGTTGGATGGTAGAAGTGAGGAAAAGATAGCGGTGATTGAGGTCTTAAAGTTTAATATCTGTGTGGAATTTTGTGTTGGATTTGAAACTTTTTTATGATTTGCGTTGTGTTTATTGGTTTATTCTTTGGGTTCAGGGCCGGTTTTAGGATTGTTCGTTGGGGGGGTTTAGGTTCCATAAATTATGAGTAATTTTTTTTTTTTAAAGAAGAGATAACTAAAAGTGATGTTGCGTTTTAAAATAGGTAAAAATTGCGAGTGGAGCTTGACCTCTTGGGGGGGGGGGTTAAATACACCCCCCCCCCCCTTAAAACCGGCCCTGTTTGGGTTGGCAGCAATTTTAGGAATTTCCCGGCCCGAAGGGCGGGTATGGCCTCTTGTATTTGAATTTTTTCAACCGTTTTATACATTATTTAATCAATAATTTATTCCCTTTACATTCTCTTTCCATTTAATGTTCGATATTCTGCATGTCACAGTGATAAACAAGTTTTCTCTGCCCTCTACTCAGTTTCACATTTTTTTCATTTCCAAAACAACGAAAAGAGCTTTTGAAATGAAAACTGTACAGTTCGTTCGACGTTCGTTTTTTAAAAACTTCTTACTTCAAACCATTTTTTACATATTTTGAAAATCATATTTAAAAACAGAGAATAAATCGTGAAATTAAGGAAAGCGGAAAAAGAATTTGAGATTTTACCATTGAAAGCTTATTACTTGAGACTTGAGAGTATTTTCGAAAATTTACCGAAGTTTGCTTGCACAAAACCGGTAGTAATTTTTGGAAAAAAATTTAAAAACAAATAAATATTGGGATACGTTCATTTCGTTGCAGAAACTTCTTTTTTTGTAATAAAAGAAAAACTCATTTGGGAAAGACTGGTATATTAAACGCATAAACGCTACTTTCAAATTTTTTTCTCCGTTCGTATGGATTCTAATGAAATGCATTAATAAAATTAATAAAATACGTCGTCAACCTTCACCATATTTATGTCTGGTTTGGTCAATTTCAAGCTCAGATTCCTTATGGTACAATTAAATCTGTCGTATCGATTATTTTTTCGATACTGGCTATTGTGCAATCTATGTCTGTTGGATCAGCGTCTTGATCCATTGTTTCGTCTTTCTGTTGGTATTGCGCTGTATGAGTGGTCGAACACGACGTTAATGGTACCGAAGCAGATGATGTAATCGAGGATGCTTGTTCGTCTAATTCTAGATTATAGAAAAATAAATATGGCTCGCTGGTTGCTCCATCCGAAACTCTCTTCAGCTGTATATTCACCCATACTACATTTCCAACCTAAGGATAAATAATTATATACTTTTTGAAGGTAGGAAATAGAACATGAAGTAAGTATAATAGGTTATATGACCATACCTTAGGACCAGTGTAAGCTGGTGTTTTAAGAACTATTGAAAATTCATTATGTATCATTATAATTTCGCCAAATGCTTCCCATCGTGGTAATCCTTTTATTTCCTTATAAAATAAAACCTTGATATCATCCTCAGCGAGTAAACCTTGCGTTGAATTTTCACCTTTGGTGATTTTTTCACATAAAAGAATAATTTCTGTGTTACCATTTGCAGAACAGCTGGGGTGGCTCAATCTCTTAATAACTAACTTCGACCCGATCGCTGATGTGGGGTGAAAAATATAAACGACGAAAAATTAATTTATGAAAGGTAATAAACTAGAATACCTACGTAGCCCTAGCTACGTACTTACTCTCGTTGCTGATAACAGAAGAAACTGCTCTACACAGCATCGTGTGCTTTCGCGGACTTGTTTCGACAAATGCCTGAAAACATAATCTGACACCACTGAGATCTATCCCGTTCGGATGATACATGTGATCGAATTTATCTGTAATAGGAATCAATGCTTTACAAAATGTAGGTAGCTCTAGCTAGGTAGCTACCTTAAGACGATCGAGTGTTGCTTCATTTACGTATACTCACTTCCAAACGGATCGATTTGTTTCTTTTGACGTAATTTCAAGGAACCTTCGATATCTTCCTTTTCTACGCACTGGATACCTAACTTCGGAAAAGATATGGTCGTAGAGTTGCTACTGAGAGAAACCGAACAAACGCCGTGTTTGCAATCTTTGCCGATCAAATTATACGGATGGACTAAATACGGTTTACTCTTGGTCACACAAGAAACAATAACGGTTATGTCTTTGGGTCCCTCATATCCGACGATCTGTCGCAGTAAAATTCAATATTAACACGATCTAAGTGATAAGAGAAATTATGAAATGTACGCACGCGTATCGTTGGGTAGGTTTGTCGTTTTGAGGTACTTTGCACAACAGGAATGCGACCAGCTAATCGACCTTCGCATTCATATGGAAATTGTACACTTTTTGATGTCGGTTGCTCGATGATTTCAATGTAAGGTTTGGTAAAATTCACGCGATGATTACTGGAAAAACATATTAATACGCAATATCTACATACATATATTTTTGGTACCTAGCCTTTCCATCCTGTCACCTATGTAAATTTACATCTGCTATAAATCATTAGTACCCGATTCCTAGTACATACACATCATGTACATCTACATACATGTATAAAAACGTTCAAAAGTAAACATTTTAAGAAAGGTGTACTTACTTTTGCGTGAGATCTTTGTTTTTTTGAAACATATCAGTAGGTGTCGAAAGTTTTTCACACATTGTTTTTGCTGATAAAATTTTAATTGAACCAAGCGATAAAATAAATTAGAATACTAGTAGTTACAAATCAAGAATAGAAAATTGTAAAATGGGCTTCTCCGAAGAGAACCGCGAAGCTCGTCAACTCGAGTCAACGTCTGAAACGAAAATGCTCCTACGGTGCAATGAAGGGGTTAAAATTTAAATAGGTACGATACGTGGGAAATACCAGAATATCTTTAGCAATTGAGAATTCCTGATAAAAAATTTTATCAGTTGAGCGTAAAAGCCCCGATATCAAAGAGATGTGTCACTCGTGCCCATTTTGGTGATGAAAGTCTGATAAGCCAACATATGTAAGTAATTCTCATGATAAATGAACCATCGGCGAATCTTACACGATAATATAGCTTTAACGTGAAGAGATTTCATTCATCGTCGAAATATCGCAGTCATCATGAAAAACCGGAAAACTGTACCTATTTGGAAGGTAAGTGCTATATTTATAAAGCTAGTTCATGGAAGTTTTTAACCTTCCAGAATGAGACCCTGCGTGATATCTTGATAATTCTTATGGGCTAGTTGAATTGTAAATTGCGAATCGATATTGACTACCGCTGTTCTAATCAGTGGATTTTTACGAAAAATGTTTTATTTTACCAACTTGAGGTCGCTCATCACAAATCCGACCTCAAAAACACACCATTCCTTGGAAAATGTCAAGATCAGAATTCAATCGGATGGTCCGTACGTGCTAGAGTAAAACCGATGGCGGCAATCGATTCCACGGGGTCGAAAACCTATATTTTGACACCTCATACGAACTGATTGGTCTTGTGGGGCCTGAAATTAATCTAATAAAAGTAGCAAGTGTTTCATGAATACGTAATTAGGTGAAAAGTGGCGAAAGGTACGTTTTTTCAGCTAATTACGTATTCACGAAACACGTCTACGCATCAGATTTATTGAGAAATATTGGAGCGCTGCCTATCGGATAATTCTTGAACTCGATGCTCGATAAACAAAACAAAGATTGAATTTCGTAATCGTAAGTGTTCATTTGACAGCCGCCATCTTCGTTCGGTTTGTTCAAAATCGAAAATTTCGAAAAAAATTTCAAAGAGGGTCGAGGGTGGTATCAATCTCTTCAGCTCGTTCCCACGATTGCAAATCTGGTCGAATTTTTCCAAAATATTCACGCAATCAAGTAATTAACGCTAATTGTTTGAACTACTGATAACAGCTTTTTAACAATAGAAATCAGTGTGGGCTTCATATCAGTGAAAATGACGAAACTTTGGAATTTTTTTGCACGGCTGCTGGAGCTAATTAAGGTGAATGAAGGGTGGTTCGGGGGGTTTTCGGGGGACGCCGAATCGAGTGGCGTAGTTAGTTTTTCGCTACAGTCATTATTTTCCGAAATATCGCGAATTTTTTGTCGTGTCTCCCGATATCTCGAAAAGCAATAATCGAAACGAAAAACCAACTGCGTCATTCGATTTGGCGTCCCCGAAAACCCCTCGAACCACCCTTCGTT
>QBDW01005011.1:0-20979 GCA_003261595.1 Maconellicoccus hirsutus
CAAAATAAATTCGCAAAATCTCGAAAAATGATGTCTTAAACGAAAAACTAACTACGGCATTCGAATCGGCGTCCTAAAAAACCCCCCGAACCACCCCTCATTCACTTTCGTCAGCCACAGGAAGCGCGTAAAAAAATTCCGAAAATTCGTCATTTTCACTGATATGAAGCCCACACTGATTTCTATTGTTAAAAAGCTGTTATCAGTAACTTCATCAATTAGCGTTAATTACTCTTCGCTGGGTGAATATTTTGGAAAAATTCGACCGGATTTGCAATCGTGGGAAAAAACTGAAGAGAATGATACCACTCACGACCCCCAAATTTGAAATTTTTTTCGAAATTTTCGATTTCGAACAACCAAACAAGATGGCGGCTGTTGAATAACGCTTACGAAATGAATTTATCTCCGGCTCCAGAAGGCCGATTGGGGTGTTTGAGGTGTCAAAATATAGGTTATCGACCCCGCCGAATCGATTGCCGTTATCAGTTTCGCTCCAGCACGTACGGCGTGTCCGGTTGTGTTCCGATCTCTACAATTTCTCAGGAATGGTGTATTTTCGAGGTCATATTCGTGATCAGCGACCTCGAATTAGTAAAACGAGACATTATTCGCGAAAATCCGCCGATTGGAACAGCGGTAATTAATTGATTACGATTTATGCGTGTTGTTTGGGTTGCATACCCGTGTGAGGGTGTAGGCGATGAATTACGTGATTAATTAATTAACGCCGTTCTAATCGGCGGATTTTCGCAAAAAATGTCTCAGTTTACTAAATCGAAGCCGCTGATTACGAATACGACCACAAAAGTACACCATTCCCGAAAAAATGTCGAGATCCGAGCTCGACCGGACGTACCGTACGGGCTGGGGCGAAACTGATGGCGGCATTCGATTCTACGGGTCCGAAAACCTACATTTCGACCCCTCACACGCCTCGGTCGGTCTTGTTGTGCCCGAGATAAATGTAATAAAAGTAGCAAGCGTTTCGTGAATACGTTAATTAGGTGAAAATGGCGGTTTTTCACCTCATTAACGTATTCACGAAACGCTTGCTACTTTTATTATTATTATCTCGGGCCCCACAAGACCGACCGTGACGTGTAAGGGGTCGAAATATAGGTTTTCGAACCCGTAGAATCAAATGCTGCTATTAGTTTTGTTCCAGCCCGCACCGTACGTCCGGTCAAATTTTTATTTCAAAAATTCATGGGAAAAAGTGTACTTTTAAGGTCATATTCATGTTCAGCGACCTCGATTTAGTAATATTCAACAATTTGATCGACGATCTAGGCCATAGATCATGGTAAAACGATCAATCGATGTATATCTCTGCCTACACATGAATAGGCATGCAACCTATACGACAAGTCATCGTAATTTAATCAATTACTACCGTTCTAATCGACGGATTTTCGCGAAGAATACCTCATTTTACTAAATCGAGGTCGCTGAACACGAATCTGGCCTCAATTAGAGGAAAACTCTCAAAAATCAGTGTTGCCACGATGGATGATGTATATTTCCCTTTAACGGTTTTACTAATGCATTCAAAAACCAAACAATACAAGGTAGAACTCCTTTTCATGATACAAGAAACATTTTCCCATACTTTAGACAACCAGTTATGACAACCTTGCGACGAAAAATTACCCTCGTATATGTTCGTAATTAAAATTCAAGTAAATCAGAGGGAAAAATCATTTAAAATTAACTCGATTGCTGGAAATACTCACATGAGAACTACGAGTAAATCCGTATCCGATGAAATTCTCATCATACATCGTACCATTGCTATGATGAACGAAGAATGGCTCGTAATATAAAGGAAATTTAGGAATTTCATACGCAATATCGACATCTTTATAAGTATCGTGTAATTTCTCCCATCTACAAAACCAAAAAAACAGTAACACTGGAATTTGAAATTAACAGAAATCTCGTCTACCTTGGAAAATCAGTGGCATTTTGATTGAGCGAGAATATGAATCTGTGAAAAGGATGAGCGGAGTTTTTACGCGTTAAACCAACGAGTTCGGCTTTATTTACAGGAAACTTGGCTTTCCTGGATATTTCGTATGTCGGCACAACCAATCCGTTTTTTATATTTTTACCCTTGAGGAATTTACTCAACGCTGGGCTCATTTTGGGAGACGGGATTATATCTATATCCAACATGAGCCTGTACCGAGTCAATATATTGGCTATGGCTAAGTTACGCATCGTATTCTGCGGATACTCGGTCGGTGGTTTGAGAATCTTCGAGGAATTTTTCACATTCGGGTTGAATACATCCGGAGGCGAGCAAGAATTAACGGTGCAACGAGATCCGTCTCCGTTAGGTCGGTTATTGACGGGGAATGCCACACTGAAGCATGTCCTGTCGTAGATTTCTCTTCGGCAGTTTTCCAGGTAGTGGAAATATTCTGTAAATAATCGTGAGATGGTAATTTATTAAAATGTAGTTCAATTCGAATGACGGCAAAATGGCGAATTTCACGAACGTAGTAATCTTAGATGAAGAGGGGGAAGGGAAATGGAAATCCAAAAGAGGTAAATGTCATTTACAAAACTCAGCTCGGGAGGAATTAAATTTCACGTCTTTTTCAGGGTCTACTTTCAATCACATTTGTTAAAAGCATGTTCCAGTCGTTTTACTGAATTTTGGATAAACAATTGATTAATTGTGCAATCTAACGGAAATTCTTTTATATGAATTTAACAAAATTGGTCAAGAGAGTCGATACTGATAACGATAAGTGATATCTCATCGTACTGAACATGTAATTCTGACAGCCCAAAAAATAAACCCTTTACTTGAAAAATTAACCAACTTACTCATAAACAAGCAATAGTCATCTGATCCGTTTAGGAAAACCGCCAAAGACACAGGTCCTCCCCAATTCGAGGCGGACGTTGTAAATGACATCAATCTATCTATAGACGACTGCGTGGTCAACGTGACTTCGCTGTTATTCGAAACCTCGCGGAATTTCTCACCGCAGAAGATGTTATCATACAAAGCGTATCTTTTATCGTCGCTAATCCGCGGAGTAGGCAAAATAACCTCTTGATCTTTCGGCGCAGCGTGTTTTTTCTCCGCGTAATACTCGTTAATACCATAATTACTGATCTTCGAATCGTAACTCTCCTTGATACCAAACAAACTATGGAGACTTTTGGGCATATAAGTAGCTATCCTCTTCGTGGCCTTGCGAAGTTCGTAGTATTTGTTGAATATATCATACTGGAAGTACTGCTTCCTAATGTACGCCTTGTCTATCTCGGTCAAATCGCCATTACCGACTAATCGATACACGATGAACCATAGATAGGCATCCTGCAGCGAATTATCGATCCTGCGATCGGACACATTGAAGTAGCGACCGTACAGAGATGTTAATTCGTGAAATTTCTCGAGATCTTTTTCCAACTTTAGAATAGCTAGTTCGCAATTTTCGTCGTCTGTGGGGTTGTACAGGATTTCGGTGCAGTACGATTTGCAATATCCTGACGGAGGATTGGCGATTAACCAGAATGCCAGGGTGAACCATATCGTTAGGATGCACAGCAACGTGAACGAGATTATTCTACTTCCGGTCGCATGATTTTGCATGATTACCTGGAAATTAACCAAAGAGGTGGATTATGGTGGATGAAGTATCCAGCGATCATCTCAGTGTGGGCAAAATTTTCAAAAAATGCCAGAAACGAAGGAAAAATTAGCTAATGTAATTTTTATGAGGAAGGGGGTTTTTCTTGATACCTGGAAAAATAGAAAAGATACAAAAAAAAGTTCATATTCAAAAATCTGCTTCTTTTAATTTCCCACAACTTTCGTCCCAACATTTTTCACCTCAGGTCAACCCCTAATTCACAAGGAGTCTTTCAAGGATTAGGGTACCAGGGGTGGAAATTGTTGAAACAAAAGTTGTAGGGAATTAATAGAGGAACATTTTTCATGAATTTATATTTTTTTCATATCTCTTCACAGTTTCCAGTTATTTAGAGAAATCTCATATTTACTATCTTTACCTCAAAAACTCTCCTCTTATCTGAGCAAATTTTAAGGACCAATGATTAACCTAACAATGGAACTACTTGAAGTGTCCGGCTCGGATTTGAACGGGAGTTGGATTTTTGAAAAGAGCATGTCAAAAAACCCCCAAAATCAAAATTTTAGATGCCCAAGTTACTTTTCGATTTTTGGCGAATTTTTGAAATTTGAAAATTACGAAATTTCGATTAAAAATAAAGAATAAAAAAAAAAACCTCAAAAAATAATTTTAAATCACGAAAGATAGGTTTTTCTAGGACAGGTTTTTTCTTAGCAAAGCATTAAAGCTAAAAACTTTCAATTCGTAATGCTTTGCTATGAAAAGCCTGTCCTAGAAAACCTACTCGAGGTGTCCGGCTGGAGTTTTCTGGAAATATAGTCAAGTCGGTTCAGTAGGTTGAGAATAAGAGAGAACCAAGTTTTTAGCTGCCCAATCTCAAATGGACGCCTTCCGGAGCATTTCAAAGTTCCTGGAGAAAAATGGAAATCGCGCTGGAGGCTCCAGAACGGCTCGCCGATGTGATTTTCGGATTCAGCGGGTTCGAATTAGGGGGAAAACATTTCTTTCGTGATTTAAAATTATTTTATGAGTTTTTTTCTTTTTTTTTATTCTTTATTTTTAATCGAAATTTCGTAATTTTCAAATTTTAAAAATTCGCCAAAAATCGAAAAGTAACTTAGGCAGCTAAAATTTTGATTTTGGGGGTTTTTTGACATGCCCTTTTCAAAAATCCAACTCCCGTTCAAATCCGAACGGGACACCTCAAGTAGTTCCCTTGTAAGGTGAAAATAATCAAGAGAAAAATTGTAGGGAATCAACGAGGAACATTTTTTGTTATTTACATTTTTTTCGTATCTCCTCAAAGTTTCGAGTTATTTGAAGAAATCTGATTTTTACTATTCCCTCCCCCCCAAAAAAAACTCCCTATCGGAGCGAAATTTAAGGACCCATTAACCCGAGGTGGAAATAATTGATACGAAAATTGTAGGGGATCAACACTTTTTTTTCTAGTCTCAAGTCATTCGACAAAATTTCATTTTTACTATTTTTACCTCAAAAGCACCCCTTATCGGAGCGCATTTTAAAGACCAATGATTAACCTAAGGTGAAACCACTTGAGACAAAAATTATCGCGAATCAATTGAGGAATATTTTTTGTATTTACATTTTTCCATATCTCCTCGCAGTCTCGAGTTATCGCAAGAAAACTCATTTTCACCATTTTGGGCACAAAAACACCCCTTAAAAAAGCAGACTTAGGGAACCAAGGGTTGACCCGAGATAAAAAATGTTGAAACAAGTGGTAGCAAATCCACATGAGCATGTTGTATCCAAACTTTTCTTCGTATTTCTTCAGGATTCCAAGGTATCACGGAAAATATTATTGGGGGGGGGGGCTAAAAACTCCCTTGAAAAGGGCTATAGAAGCTCATCGATATAACATTTCAATGATAGATTCCTCTTGAACTTTTTTTCGTAAAAATTGTACTTTTAGCTAATTTTCCTATTTTTTTATTTTTTTTAATTTTACTACAGTGCACCTTCAAGTGAAAATGTTTGAAAAGAAAAAAATGATACAAAAAATTCTCAAAATTTACCTTTTTTGTGTATCACGAAGCGAAATTGTTCGTCAGAAATTTTTGCTCGAAAAAATTTCATACAAAATGGCGGCCTTTTTGATTATCAAATGAGTAACGTTTTGTCTTGCGCATTTTAGGGGAGAGGGGGTGTTAAGATTTTTAAAAATATTTTATATTAGTCCTGCGATTACCTTGGTGAATATTTTTGCACACGAATATATAAATTGCGCTATTGCACTCGATTAAAAGTATACCACAGTTACAATAAAAAAAATGAAATCAAAAAAAGAAAAATTAAAAACGTAAAAAAATGTAATAAAAAAAAACAACAATGCTTTTATACAAAACAGAAACAGAAAAAAACGATACGATATAATAAAATAACAGTCAAAAATAATCACAAAGTCGCAATAATCGTCTTCCAAGTAAAATAAAACAATAAGAAAACTGAAAAAATGAAAAAGAAAACAAAAAAGTACCAAAAAAAACATCTAAAATTATTAAAAAAATAAAAAAAAATATGAAAAAAAATCCAACGTTGTAAAAACTTGGAAAACTTGGAATTATAAAAAATAAAAAAAATAAGGGTAAATTCTTAGTAAAATTTACATCGCTATAACAAATCACAAAAAAAGCAAGCTTATTGCAACAGAATAAAAACCAAGATAAAATACGACACTAAAATCACAAAAAACTGTCGATGATATAGAAAGAAAAAAAACAAAATAAAAAACAACGTGAATTTCGACATTTAAAAAAATATAAATTTACGAATTTTCGAATCATTTATGAATTATATCATACGAGTATAAAGCCAAAACGCCAAACAGATTAATTTTCGACAAATTATGTAAAAAATTACCCAAACGATCAACAAAACGTAGATCCAAACCAAATTTAAAAATCGCTTTATAGCAAAATTTTCACGAGACATGTAAACTCGATGAAACACAGGAAAAAACAAATTTCCACCTTAAAATTACCCTTATTGAGTGTTACAAAAAAAGCAAAAAACGATAAAAAATCGTGGGAAAATAAACGAGAAAACGAAGGAATAAAACACTGGATACAATAGGATGGCACAAGTAACAATGAAACGTCTGGTAAACATTTTACATTATTAACATCCACACTTCACATCCGTTATCGTTGGTTTTGTCTTTCAATGACGTTTACTTAAAAACTCACATTTTTAAATACGTCACATACTGCGGCAAACAAAAACAACACGTTGAATTGGCTCGTTACTTGGCTTTTTTTTACTCATGTTCATCGAAGCCGACAAAAGCTCGTACCCTTTACTACTGAGCGCCGCTTCGTCGCGATGATAATGCAAAAAATACACTTTGAAGCCTTTCTTACCTCCTTTCAACGCTTTGTAGAGCTCTTTTTGCCTCGAAAACAAAAAAATACTACTTACCAAAGGTTCGTTGGGGCCATCCGGCGCATCTTTTTTCATCGTTTCGCCATCGTCGTAATCGTCGAATTCGTCGTGCGACTCATTACACTCGCACGACACCTTAACCTTGATTAAATTATTGGCCTGACCTATTGCGGGCATTTTCCACTATTTTCTCCAGCAAAAAGCCACGATAAAAGCATTCGCCTCAGACGAACGTTACAACCAAGCTGAATATTTATAGAACATGCACGTTTCGGGACGAGGTCCATACGCAGCCAGAGTTCTATCGATTTTCCGGGCCAGCTCGCAGCATCTCTTCGATGCGCGCAATCCCGGCGAAAATTCCACCAGCGCGCCACCTCGCCATCGAGTAGTCGTAAATTTCGTAATTACGCATTTTTATCGCGTCTCGACAAATCCAATTTTTCTTATTCCAAGAAGCGCGTATTTCCGACGAAAATTTCCACCTCGAGTACGACTCGAATTAACCTAGTTGAAAAATTAGCATATTGCTCAGTCGCGTTGATAATCCGCCGACACCTGAGGTTTCCCAAAATTGCGTCGCGTCTGATAAAATACCCTTTTTTTTCTGAGAATCCACACGAACAACGTTAATTCCGGGTGATCAAACCGGATATAGTAATTATCGCCTAAGGACCCCTTAATTTATAGCCGAATTTTCGATAAGAATTAACGCGTTAATTGGCCATTAATGTCGCGCTTTCTTGGGTTTTATAAGACGATACGATTCAATAGTTGGAGAGACGGATTTGAAAAGGAACCATGTTGGTATTTTTCGTGCTTGCGATTGCGACATCCACAGCCGTACCGGTTTCGTTTGACGAATCGGAAAACGAGGTTGATACGCCGGACTACGACACCTTCCAGAACCTGCAACAACTCGGCGACAAGTTATTCGGAGATCCGAAAAATTCCAGCGGTATGGCATTACCCGCACATGATGGAAACCAAAACTGACTATTCATGTTACAGGAGATCACGTCGCTAAGTGGACCCCAAATAGTGGAGTTTTCCCCGAAGAACTAGGCGAATACGCCGAAGGAGATATTTTGCATCCCATTGCCTTCTCCAGGAACGGTCTAAAAGCCAAATCTTCAAGATGGACGAATAAAGTTATACCGTACGAGATCAGTCCTTACATACGTAAGTAATACCTCGTTTCAGTGCTCAGTGGCGCCTAAATTTTATCAAATTCGCGTGAAATTCAACGCAGGTAACAACGATCGTCAAATGATATACGAGGCTATCGAAGAATACCACAAATTGACTTGTTTGAAATTCAAAGAGAGATCTAGTGCTGATAAAGATTACGTGTATTTCACCAACAGCAACACCGGATGTTGGTCATCGGTCGGGAAAATCGGTGGTAGACAAGAGGTAAATGGATTTTTCAATTCGAATTCATCAAAAAAGAATTTTTTCAATCTCACACACGCCTAAAATTCGTTTAAATTGAGAGAATTTGGAAATTAAAAAAAATGTTGGCAACACTGTTTTGGCATTTTCTTTTATTTCTGGCTCAATTACGTTGCAACTGCGACGAATGATTTAGAAAAAAACAAAATATCACTTGCCAACAAACGAGTCGAATCATATGTCAATGAATCATTTTTTCAAGTATCGTTCGCGAACGATTCATTTCACGTCACATTATAAACGACATGCTAAAAACAAATCATATTTTCATGCAAATTGTTCGCAAACGATTCATATTAAAGAACGAATTTTCCGTGAACGACTCGCATCATCAAACAAATTGCTCAAGAACGAACCATATCAACGAACGAATTGTTCGCGAACGACTCATATTTTTGAACAAATTATTTTCAAACAAACCGTTTACAAGCAAATCGTTCGCAAACGACTCGTATTAATGAACAAATCGTTTGCAAACGTCTCATATCAATGAGCAAATTGTTTGCAAACGACTCATATCAGTGAATGAATTGTTCACAAACGATTTTTATCAATGAGCAAATCGTATTTTTGATAATATTTATGAACGAATCGTTCACGAACGGATCATTATTTACAAATGAATCATATTTTCAAACAAATTTTTCGCATATGAATCATATTTTCGGGTAAATCGTTTATAAACAGCTTAAAATCGACGATAAACGGAAGATAAAAGTCGTTCACGAACGATTCGTTAATACAGATCAGCTTGTTCAGTTGCAATCACGATTCTTTTGCCATTTTTTGATACCAACTTCATTATCCATTACTATAAAATCCAAAAATATGCGAATCGTTCGCGAACGATCTTTTTAAACAGCTGATAAATTGTTTGCAAACAAATAACTCAAGTTTTAAACAAATTAATCGCAAAAGATTCGACTTAAAGTCTTGTAATTTAAATTTAATACTTCGAGAACGACTTGAATTCCATGGAACATTTCGTTCTTTTATAATACTACATCAACGATTATCGGCTCATTTTAATATTTTATAAACGGTTGCTAGCCAAAAATCAAAAATTTATTCAATTCTGAAATAAATTACGCTAAAATCAATATTATCATTTTCTCGTTTTCTGTCTTAAAATTTATTCATCTGAAATGCGTCAAACTTTGAACAAAGAGCAAGCGTCACCGACTAATAATTCGAATCCCTCGTGTGAACAAAACATCATACATATTAATTACTAATTTGAATATGCATCGAACCTTGCACAAAAAGCTACGTGTTAATCTCATTCCGTGATTCCAGATCAATTTACAGACTCCCGGTTGTACGACGAAAAAAGGAACGGTAATTCACGAGATGCTGCATGCGGTGGGATTCATGCACGAGCAAAACAGACCAGATAGAGATAAATACGTCACGATAAATTACAACAATATCGAACGAGGTAATTTCAAATTTCCAATTACCCGCTATGATTAACTACATTCAGTAAACCCTTCCTTAAGCTCTTTTCGCACATCCCTCTAATACCTCAAATCTCTTCAGGAAAAGAATCAAACTTCGAGAAAGCCGAAGTGGAGACGATCGACAATCAAGGAATTGGCTACGATTACAGAAGCGTAATGCACTACTCTGGAAATGCCTTCTCTAGGAATGGACAACCTACCATCGAACCAAAGGTGAGTATTTTACATAACCACACCACCCCCCTCTTTCATTCGCATCAAGCACTCGTAACAATTATCGTGCTAATTTCATTGTAGGTAAGAGGAACGACGTTAGGACAAAGAGACGGCTTCAGTAGGAAAGACGTACAGAAGGTGTTGAAAATGTACGGTTGCACAAAAGGAGGAGGGAGTGATGCAGGGGGATTTTTATCAGCTCTATCGTCGCTTTTCGCTTAGAATGTTGTAACTTCGTAATAAATTTTTTCCTTTTTAAATTTTCATTCGTCGAAAGAAGCCTTTTGAATGAACCTACGTCACTACGTGACCATCATTTGCACCTCGAGTCTTCCGACAACGTCTCGACGTGTTGAATAAATAACTAAGAATATTGTTTCAGGTACGCGGTACTGTTCTAGGACAACGAGATGGCCTCAGTAAAAAGGACGTTCAAAAGTTACAGAAAATGTACAAGTGCAATAAAAAGAAACGCCCTTCGTCCGACGATTAATAAATTTTGCTTTGAAAAAGGTGTTTTCATTTCGTTCCTACATAAAATTGTACAAAAACCGTCAAACTAATGCTAAAAGTGTTTAAAGTCGTTCAATATTTGCTCAAAATTGCATTAAAACTGTTAAAATGTCGTTAAAATAGTTATAAATTGATCCGACTTTGTCTAAAATTCCTTACAATCACGCATAATTGTCAAAACGTTGTTAAAAGTGTTCAATATTTGCCCTAAATTACACAAAAACTGTTAAAACAGTTAAAAATCGATTAAAATTCGTTAAAAGTTGCTTAAATTACTCAAAATTGTCAAAATAGCGTTAAAATTGTTGAAAAATTTTCATTATTTCCTCAAAATTGCAAAGAAACTGTAAAACGTTGTTAAAATAGTTGAAAAATAATCGGAGTTTATTTAAAATTGCTTAAAATCACGCAAAATTGTCAAAGTGTTATTAAAACTGATTGCTTTTTTCAGAATAGCGCAAAAGTTGTGAAAAACGATTAAAGTAATGAAAAATGAGGTTAAAATTGCAAAATTTTTTATTAATTTAATCGTTTTGCACAACTTTTGTGGCATGAAAAGCAAACATTAATCAAGTTTAATCAATTTTAACAATTTTGCGTGATTTTAAACAATTTTAAATAAATTCCGATTATTTTTCAACCACTTAAACGTTTTACCAACTTTTATGCAATTTTGAGCAAATATTGAACAATTTTAGTCAACTTCAACAACATTTCAACAGTTTTTATGCAATGTTGAGCAACAACGTTCGATTTTAACAACATTTTAACAGTTTTTAAGCAATTTTGAGCAAATATTGAACAATTTTAGCAATTTTTTGACAATATCGCGTGATTTTAAGCAGTTTTAAACAAATTCCGATTATTTTTCAACTATTTTAACAACGTTTTACAGTTCTTTTATTGCAATTTTGAGGAAATAATGAAAATTTTCAACAATTTTAACGCTATTTTGACAATTTTTAATCATTTTAAGCAACTTTAAACGAATTTTGATCAATTCTAGACTTTTTAAACAACTTTTTCAGTTTTTGTGCAACTTCAACCAAATTTATCGTTAATTTTACAGATTTACCAATTTTTGTGTAATTTTGAACAAATATTGAACAACTTTCAACAATTTTATCTATATTTTGACAACTTTAATCAATTTCAACAACATTTTATGCAATCTTAAACAAATTCTGATCAATTCTGAACTATTTTAACAATATTTCAGCAGTTTATATGTAATTTTGAGCAAATATTGAACTACTTTAAACAATTTTAAACAAATTTTGATCGATTCTAGACTATTTTAGCAACATTTCGAAGGTTTTTTAAAATTTTAACCAACTTTCTCACGTATCGTTCATCGCGGGACACCAACAATGGGCAGAGGAGACGCCGGAGACACCCCATGAGAACGGTCTTCGAGACAGAAGTTTCTAGGAAACAGTTCATGCAAAATTTTAAAAAATTTACATGAATTGTACGCTGGCGGAGCTGGTGAATCAGCAGAAGCATCGCTCGATGCCACTACGTAGCATAAATATAAATGGCATCCCAGTACATCCTAAGCCACAGAAAACTAATACAATTGAAACCAAAAATGATCCCAATGAAAAAAACCATAATTACTTTCACTAAATCCAGACACAGCTAGAAGTAACAGTCGCAGAGTATTGTTATCTCCTCATCTGGACACAGGTGGAGTACCAAGAAGAAGTGATTAAATGAGACCAAAACTTTTGGAACATGGTAAGAAAAAAACTGGAAAAATTTTATTTCAAGTGCACGCCGACAGAGCTAGTGAATCCAAGAAAGCATCGCTCAATGCCGTTGAGAAATCTCAACATAGATGGCATATACAGGTGCAGCCTAAAGCAAAGAAAGCTAATACAACTGCAAGTACAGATGACGCCAATGATCAACACCTATCACAGCATATGAGTACATAAACAGTAGAAGAACATGGTAAATAAAACTAATGTAAGGGATTGTGAACACCTTTCAACACTTTTTTCAGTAATTCGATGGTTTCCTAAACAGGCACACTGCACATACGTTTTCAGTAATAATAAGTCAAATTACCAACGCTCAGAATTTTCAGCTTTTGAGATTGAAAACATCTCTGGATCACAGAAAATCCAACAAAATGGCAGAAATGAATAATCACAGGAAATTTACGGGTAATTACAGGTAATTCGTCGGTAAATACGGGTAAGCAGAGGTATTTTACTGGCAAATACTGGTAATTAATAGGTAAATACAAGTAATTTACGGGTAAATACAGGTAATTTATGGGTAAATACAGGTAATTTACAGGTAAATACCTGTGATTTACATGTAAACACAGGTAAATACCGGTAATTTACAGGTAAATACTGGTAATTTACGGGTAAATACTGGTAATTTACGGGTAAACACGGGTAATTTACCAGTAAGTATAGATGATAGCAGGTAATTTGTCGTAAATACCATAAATGCTTTTTTGGTGACGATTTTCGATTTTGTATACTACAGCAAAGACATGACAATGTCGAAAATCAACGCCTCTCATCGATCTTTGTGCCGATTTGACACAGAATGATCAATATAGTGGAATATATATGGCTGTTGCCAATACTGCATCTCGACGTGATAATGTCGCAGCTCGTCATAACAAACAAGCAAAAATCTAAATTTTTCGAAACTAAAAGTCGAAACGAAAAGAAAAAAAAACTCGAAAAATTTATTCTCGTCGCATTAAAAAACCAAACAAGAAAACATAAAAACTAAGAATTACTGAAATATAGAACACTTAAAGTTAAAAACAGCATCAGGCATCGTCTTACGAGTGATGATAAATGAGTGTCAAAATTTATGGTTCGTTCTTTGGTTTTTTTTGCCATTTTAAATCAGAATTTTGCAAAGAAAAATTCAAAAATTTCCACCGCATCTGATCGATCCACAACCTCGAAAACTCACCCTCCCTTTTGAACCGATAAAAATAAACAAATTACACGAATATTTTATTCTGTTCAATACCGGAAAATATGCATATCACAAAAAGAACAAATAAAAAAACACGCAACCTCAAAAAATCATCCCCAAAGACAAAAAAATTAAAACTGTTAAAGTACGCTTCAGTAGTACGTGTGTAAATTAAAATCATCTTTTAAACAAAGAAAAAAAAATTCGGAGTACAATACGGAAACCACAAATAAAGCTTTTTTTTTTTTAGTGAAAAAGATGAAAATTTCTCTAGTAATATCCCCCACCTACGTTATAGCCCGCGTTTGCGGGCCCTACGGGATTATATCTGTAATGAGATTTATCTTGACGAACCGCGCCACCGAAACCATTCGGGTTCACTCTAACTTGCGAATACATTCCAGGAGCCGAATATGTAGGAATTCTGGCCGGTACACCAGCCCGTACAGTAGGAACGGCAGCTCGAGGGCCGGCTTGTACCACGGTTGGTATAGTGCCCGCCTTCTTTTGACCACTTCCCGGTCCTGTAACACAGTAAAACACCACACAACTTTCCGTTTCATTGCCGTTTAGGAAAAAAAATTTAAAAAAAAATAAAAAAAATACCACTTTTGATTGCCCAAACCTGTTAAAAAAATTATACATAAAGAATAACCGGGCAATACAAAAAAAAATGTCGAAAATCTAGAATAAATATAAAAAATAAAAAAAATAATAAATAAAGTATTCTTAATTAGTAAAATTTCCAAAGCATTACATTTCGAATACAAAAATAAAAAAAAAATAAATAAAGTACTCTTAGCAAAAATTATTCAAATATAACTCCAAATTAAAAAAAAAAATAAAAAAAAATAAATATAGGTGTTATAAAATACAGCGTAATATAATCTCGAGGAAATTCTTTTGAATGAGTTGATTTTTCATTTTTTGACATTTTTTCCCCCTCATCAACAACACAAACGGAAACGTGTCATATTTTACTGTGTTATTTCGAGAAAAAAAAAATACACGATCATCGAATCATTTCGAATTTCTGATTTCCAAAAAAAAAAAAGGAAAAAAAATCTCAGAAAATTCTTTACGAATGTCTCATACAAAAGATCCTCTTTATTTTGTATACTTGGCAATGCAGCGAAAATTACAAAAAGAAGCGTAAAAGCACCCAAACGTGGTAATTGGATTTTTCACTAATAAAAAATCATTTTATACAAGGCTGATCTTTTCCTAATATAAAACGTCATCTACTTCCGATACTTGGCAACGTCGCAATATCGTGAAAATTCAATACATGGAAATGACTGCTGTCCTGCGTTGTTTTAAAATTTATTTTCAAAGAAAGCAGCGTTGGGATCAGATCCTGATGAAAGTAGAACATGAAAAGAATATTTTGACCATGATTTTCTAAAGGGAAGTTTGGATATCAATTAAGTAATCCAAAAGGATTGAACAAAAGCTACAAAAAGTAGCAATAATTCATTAAGTAATCGTTTTGTTTGATTGCAGAGAGAATAGTGATCGGAGGAGGGGGCAAGACTCAAATTATTCATTTTTGCGCAAAATTTTTCAGTCTGTGCACCTCCCTTCTCTCTTACAACAGGAAACTGTTAATTTTTAGGTTCCAACAAATACTGATTATTGATTGATTTTTTCAAAAATTGCACTCCCTGATTGGTCAATTGTTGAGAAAAAAATATTGGAAAACTACAATAAAAAAATTTTAGGAAAATCATAACAACCGAAAAAACATTAAAAAATAAACAAAAATAAATGAAAAATAATCTCAAAAAAATAAGAGATCGAGGCAAAACCACAAAAAACAACAAAAAAGTATCATCAAATGGAGAAGTATCAAAGAACAAAACAGAATCAATCCGCATCTGTGAAAACTAAAAAAATTTTCTGAAGGAATTGAAATTAAAAATCAGAATCTCTTTGATGTTTCAACATTGAAAAAAAAAACTCAAAATATTATGTACTGTAAATTTGGTCGTAAAATTTGGAAAAACTTTGTGAACAGTATTATTCCAATTGGATAAAATTGAACTGAATTTTCAACTACGATATTAATTCATTACAAGGGAACGAAATTATTTGACAGTGACCGAAAGTGATTAAAATCTTGAAGTAAGCACTAAGCAGCGATGATTAGTAATCATCTCAATATTACGTTGAAATAGTGTAATGTGAAGTGATGACGTCAACTGTTCATAATAAAATCACACTGATGACGTCATTGATTTAATTTTGTATGTTTGATAGAAAAAAATTGGAAATTTTCAAAAAAAAATCCATTTCTCGACTCAAAAACTCACATATAACGAAAAATACGCGAGTAAAAATCATTCAATTCCATATTCCAAATTACCTCGATTTTCTACATTTGGCAACGTCGCAAAAGGAAAAATACGAATCGCTATCTCCGCGTATCAACAAAATAACGCTTCTTCGTAAAACAAAATTTGAAAAAGACAAGAAAAATAACAAATATTTCCTTCTTTGCAAAAAATAACCCTTTATATTTTCCAATTTGCACGTAAAATCATCGAGAAAGAAATTCATCGCGACAAAGATTTTCTTTTGAATTTTATACGTTTCAATTAATTTAACCAAATTATGTCATTTCCACAATGAAAACATTCCTTTATTCAAGTCAACAGCTAATAAAACCTGAAAATGAAATTCTGCGTATTTCTGTCATAAACATAAAGACGAGTTATTGTACCAAACGGAGGAAACCACTAAATATCATTTCATATTCACATGATTCCTACATTCCATCCTCTCATCCCTCTTCGACATGAATAAAACTTCCTCGATTACAAACTCTTTATTCTTTTCAAGAAAGGAAAAAAACATACACTATCACGACCTTTGAAAGATCATTGAAAAAAAAAGAAGAAAAAATAACCTAAAACTAAAAGCGTAAAAAAATTCAACAAAAAAATCAATGAGGTAAGGAAAATACCCCTTCCAACCATCTTGCACGTTTACAACACGAAAATTCGAAGATTGAAAAAAAAAATACTTAAGATGTACAAAGCTACATGGAAATTTGGCCCATTATTTTCTGACTTTTAATTATCATTTATCACCGGATCTCTTAGTAATACCCCCCACCCTCGTTGAACCCTGCACTAGCCGGTCCAACCGGATTATATCTATAGTGCGATTTATCTTGACGGACAGCGCCGCCGAAGCCATTCGGATTTGCTTTGACTTGCGGATAAACGCCGGTTGTAAAGGTGGGAATTCTGGCCGGAACATTGGCCCGTACTGTCGGTGCGGCTGTACGTGCTCCGGCCGATACGACCACTGTGGGTATAGCTGTTTTTTTTTTACCGCTTCCCGGTCCTGGAACACAGTAAAATATCGCACAACGTTCCGTTTCACTCGCGTATTATTTTTTAAAATAAAAAAAAATAAAGATCTCAAAAAGTCTAAATACGAACAAAATTTCAAAAAAACTTCGATTCAAATACGTGACTCAAAAGACTACATAAATTCGCACTTCTAAATACTGAAATTAAAAAAAAATGAAAATGAAAAATTTCAATAGAAAAAAAATTATACGCGAAATAAAAATGAATTTTTTCTTCTAATAACAGGCAAAATAAAAAAAATAAAAAATAAAAATACTGTGAGGAACCTTAAAAAATAATTCATTTTTTTTGTTACAGAACCTCGAAGAATTTCACAGAATTTTATTTAATTGTATTTTTATTCTCGTGTTATTTATTTTCATTATTTTTTATTAATTAATTAATTAATTACTTTATTGAATTTTTACTTAAACGGAAGTGTGTTATATTTTTCTACATCAACAGAGAACAAATCAACCACAGTGAAAAAAACATATTTTCAAAACATCTCATTAAATCTTCAATCTTCGAACTCGTGTTGTAAATATTGAAAAATCAAATTAAAAAAATCATTCAATTAACCTCGCAAAATCTTCGAGGTGAAAAGAAAATCGTAATTTCTACAAAAAAAAAAAAGGGGGAAAAAACAACATCAACATTGTTTCTGTCAGGTGAAAAAAAATCTCCAAATTATCAATTTTCTAGCATATAAAAATTTCGTATAGCTCATAAATACACATCAATTCGCTAATAATCAATATCAAAAGTAAGAAAATAGTGATGGAACTTCCATACAACGAAAAAACCTTTCAACAAGCCAAAAAAAAGTAAACGTGAACGGAGCAGATAGGGAAACATAGCTTGAGAAAATATTCGATCGATTCGATAATAAATTTTAATTAATTTTTTAATGAAATTGAGAGATATGAAGAGAAGATAAGAAATGATAAGAATAAAATGACACCGGAAAAATTTATTACATTAGTTCTCAAACTATTTTAACATGTTCACAGAACGAATTCAAAGCTATTATGTCCGACGTATTTGCAAAATCCCAATTAGATGTTCGATCACGTGATTTTTCCGTATCAATTACGAACCAAGATGCTGCTGGGAATTCATCATCATGTCTATACTTGTTTTAATGAAGTATTCGTGGTATTGAGGAAATAATCAAGGAACGAAATTTATCAAATACTTAATTGAAACAAACGAGAAATGAGATTATCTCAGAACATCTTTATATTGCTATCGAAGTCTCGAGGGAAAAAACGCGATAATGTAAAGATAGCAAACAAACGGAGAATAATTGCTGGAAAAATAATATTTTTTCACAATTTATATGGGAAGACGTCAAGATAAATAGTACGAGTATTTTAAATCGGGAAAAGATCAAAGACGTAGAGAAGAAAATTGTCAATTATCACATTCCAAAGTTTTCTCGTTTCTTTACGCGAGCTGCTCATAAAAAAAGAAAAAAAAAATGATAGAAACGAATTATAACACAAGAATACCCTTCGTTCATCGCAAAATCTCATTCGCACTCGTTTCAAATTTCTGGCATAAGCTTGATATCGTCGAATATATACAATGATAAGGCAGTCAATTTGATGCATCAAGACTCAAATACTGTACAACTTCGTCATAAAAAGAAAAAGAAACTAAAATTACACTTCGTCGTAACTTAAGGCTTCCGATAAGAAGGAAAAAAAAAGAAAATACAAAAAAAAATTCTTAAAGTAATAGGCAGTCTTTATGTTAGCAAACGAGTGCATAATTGCAGATCCACATCGTAAAATGCATCCAGCGTGGTAACCATTCGATGGAAATTATCGTCGTTGCACCCATTTCTTAAACGACCGAGTTCGCCGTATATGCACCAAAGTATAGTCGCAAGAATGGTACAGACAGGAGAAAGAAAAATAAAAAATAAAAACGCGTGAAAAAATACCCTATAAATCGCCTTAGGCGTAGCAATTCTTCACTAAAACATAATCAACAATGCAACATTACAATTAAATTGTAAGCAATTATTAAAAATATTCGTATTTTTAATAACGCTATTTGTTCTGGTTTCATTATTCAATAACATACTCGTCGGAATATGTACTTTATAACTCGATAAAACGTTGAGTTAAATACTTGAAAAAAAAACTTCCGATATAGACAGCGTTTCATCGAGGAATAGGAAAGAATCGAAAAGAAGGTGCGGGGGTTAAATAAGATGCATAAGATATACAATCTTAATACTAAAACAAAACACTACTTACGATATATACGCATTACAATAATATCGATCACAACGAGGAGAACTGTAATAAGACTTACCGCGGCTTTGCGTGTAGCCAGCGTGCCAACCGGCATAATAGGCGGCTTTTTGTTTGCCATGTTCTTCAGCTATTTTAACGGTTAAAGGTTCTAGGCAACCTTCGGGCACAAATCCATTCATATCGGTAACAGCTTGAGCTGCTTCTGATTTTCTATCATATCTTTAAAAATACAAATATTAGATATGAAATTACCGGTAGCGTGTGTTATAGGTTGCATACCTCACAAATGCAACACCGCGGGGTAATCCGGTGAGTTTATCTTTTAAAATATTTTTCTGTACAATACGTCCAAATTTTCCGAATAATTCTTCCAACTGATCTTCAGTTATTGTTCTGTAAAATGAATTGACTCAATAAGTAAACAATAAAGGAAGCAAAGGAAACCACATGCGAATAAGTTACCTAGGTAAATTAGTAATGTATAAATTAGTATCTTTAATATCTTCTCCAGAGGGTCTGGCATAGGAAACTTTTAGACGTTTGTTTTGTACTTCGAGTCCATTTAACTGGTTAATAGCTTTAGTTGCGTCTTCTTGTCTTGAAAAGTTGACAAATCCAAAACCATAACTGTAGCCAGTCTGTGAACATATTTATAATTAGATTTGTGATAAAAGTATGATAAAATTGCGATGTTTTAAGATAACCTTGTTGTCTCTCATAACACGGCAACTTTCAACAGGTCCGATGGTTACAAATATACTGAATAATTCCTTATCCGTTAAATTCTGTGGTAAATAATTGACAATTAAGTTTGTCAACGCTGTGTCATTATTTTGATTAAACGGCATTTTCGATGGTATTTAATACGTTCTTTTAAAGGTAATAGTGATAGGAAACGCGTTAAAGATAAAGTTAGACTTATACTTAACGTGATTTTTAGTCAAGAAGATACAATGAGCCCTAGCTATGCTGTGGTCGCGATGGGATAATTACGTTAAATAATTAACATTTTTAACAAATAGAATTTATCCGTACACCATTAGAGATACGGTAATGTGTTACGGTTACTCAAAAACAATTAATACAAGTTTTTTAAACGAGAAATTACAAAAAATATACGATTTTTAATGTAGAAAAAACCGACTAAATAATTTCCAGTTTAACAGAACGGTCACAGATTAAATTTTAGGTGTTAGTTTTTGCCGTACAAAGAGAAAAATCACAGAAATATTTATCTTAAATAGGTATCGGAGAATTGCCAATTTTTTTCGATATTTCATTTCTCGTCAAATGAAAAGCAACCCTGAACTTGGAAACTTATTGAACAAAGTAAAAATTTATAATTACATTTTTTTTGTGATAATATGCAATAAAATTAATTATCCAAAGTTGATAAAGGAGAACAATTGGATGATACTTCCAGAAAATAACATTTGAAATCTCGTTATTCCAAGTATAATTTTATTTTTCAATTTTTGGAGCAATGTCGTCAAAGTAAGATAGGAAGAAAAGGCAGTTGTTCAAAAAAAGCTTTTTTGAACTTTTTGAACTTTCAGCCCCACTTAAACAGATTTTAATGGTGAAATTTGAATTCAGCGAACAAAAATTGTCATAAAACAGCCACTAAGAGGCTGAAAAAACGTTAATTAAGAATTTAATGATCTAATTTTGGATTGAATATAAACCCAAGGTAGAACCAAATGATGTTACTATACTTTTTCAGAAAATC
>QBDW01005012.1:0-21092 GCA_003261595.1 Maconellicoccus hirsutus
AAGCGTTGTAATTTTCGAAAGAATATCTCGATGACAAATATCACAGAACAAGTACCTCGGAAAAGCGTTAGTCGAGATAATTAGCATAATTTTTTCCAAAATAAACTCCAACTTCAGCTTTAGCTTTCGTTTGGGAACGATGCCAAGTCATCGGAAGGACCATTCAATCGTAAACCGTGAAGATATTCGGTTTATCATGGCGTGATAATTTTTCGGTCGTAGAATCTCTAAGAACCGCTTGCTAATCCATTTGAATTTTTTAATTCGCAAATTACCACCGAGCCGAATTGATAAATGGTAAAGGCGAAGTTAAAAACGTCATTTTGGAATTCAAACCTCGAACGTAATAAATTCAGCGTATAAAACTGCGCGAAAGTATTTGTTTTTTGGTCAACTTTTCCTCGAATGTTAATTAAAATTTCGTACCTTCGCGATGAAGGAATTATTTATCGAAACCGTGATATGAATTTTTTTCCAAACTTGATTCCATTATTAAAAGTTACCTTTTATATTAAAATAAATCGTTTCCTTATTGCGTAATGTTTCAATCAGCCGAGTTTATTTTGCCAAGTGTTTTCGTCAAAGATTTAACGATTTGCGACGCTCCAATTTCGTTAGAAAATTTCAATTATGAAAATGCGCCGTGGTGTTGTAAAAGTCTCGTACAATAGGTGGAAATGCTTTTGTTTGGAATTTTTGAAATTTTTCTTTGTTTTTATTATTACAACGTTGTGGTATTATTTCGCGTGCTCTTTTGGCGGAAAATGTGGAAAATGTTGGTACTTTTAAATTTTTAATAGTGAATTTTCAGATTAGCGTTAAAACGCCGATGTATTGTGAGATTTTTTTTGTTGAAATTTTTTCTCAACCTGGTTCAACTCGTATAACGTCAAGCCAATTATCCACCCTCATCTGTCGTTCTTTTTTCTACACACTCGACTATTTGTGATTTCATTGTTTTACATTTTTCAAGGATTTTACAACCTATTTTTTTTCTCCTGCGCAGCCGAGCTTTTCGCTCTTTATATTCGATGACAAATTGTTACAGACATGTACAAAGTAAATTTTGTATAAATAAATAATGCGGTAATACGTATTTTTCTTTGCAGGTTTTTACGTTAATATTCACGTTAGAATGTTCAATGAAGATAATGGCCCTAAGCACGCATTTTTTCAATTGCGGTTGGAATATTTTTGATTTAATCATCGTGTCAGCTAGTTTACTAGATTTATCTTTCGAGATGATTGATGGATTATCGGTGTTACGGAGTCTCAGATTGGTGAGTGCTTGATGTTGCGACAATTTTACCGTATTTTTTTAGTTGTTGGAAAAATTACGTAAATTATAGACGAATGTTACTATTTTTGCATTCATTTAAGACATTTTTGACATTATGTCTTGGATATGGCACACAAAATCGAAAATCGTCACAGAAATCGTGACGTGGTTGTCGTGGTAACCGTCATCATGGTGACGTGTCATTCTCATGAGTGATAATCTTGATGTTTTCATGTCATGATAACATGTTGTTGATGAAAGGTCATCGTTATGGTAACGTGTCATGATCGAGAGTGATATGATGACAAGCCGTTGTCATGGCGACGTGCCATGCTCATGAATAATAATCTTGGCGTTTTCATGACATCATAACAATTTGTCGATGACATGTCATTGTTATGGTAACATACGATGAACATCGTTGGAATGGTCAAGTGTCATAGTCGTGAGTGACACGTGATCATGTCTTGGTGACATGGTGTTATCTCACGATCATGTTACGGTGACAACTGACAGGTCATGGTGACCCGAGTAATGACATGTTATGGTGAAATGTAATAATGTTGTCATGACAATAGGTGTGGAGATGATAGGTGATGAGAAATCAGGTGATTATTTTTTTCCTGACAAAACATGTTATCATCGTCATGGCAACATGTCATGTCATGGTAGCATGTCATGGTCAGGAGTAGCATGTCATGGTCAGGAGTAGCGTGTCATGTCATGGTAGCATGTCAAGTGGCATAATGTGGGCAAGTCATTATCATGATGACGTATCATAGTCAGGAGTGACATGTGATCATGTCATGATGGTATGTCAAGTGATATGATATGATGGCAAGTCATTATCATGGCGGCGTGTCATGGTCAGGCGTGACATGTAATCATGTCATGGTAACATGTCAAGTGACATGATATGATGACTATTCATTATCAGGGTGACGTGTCATGGTCAGGAGTGACATGTGATCATGTCATGATGGCATGCCAAGTGCCATGATATGATGACGAGTCATTATCATGGTAATATGTCATGGTCAGGAGTGACATGTGATCATGTCATGGTTGCATGTCAAATAACATATGATGATAAGTCATTATCATGATGACGTGTCATGACTACAAGTGGCATGTGACGTCACATAACGTCTGTTGTGAAGTAACATGAAGATGTCACACTATGTTGCGGACTTGTACACAAGCTGATTCTTTATGGCACAGAACAAATACGTTTTTATTACTTTTTTCAGCTCCGAGTATTGAAACTCGCGCAATCTTGGACGACGATGAAAGTATTACTAAGTATCATTATATCAACAATCGGAGCTCTGGGTAATCTAACGTTTGTATTAGTGATAATCATTTATATATTCGCTGTGATAGGAATGCAATTATTTTCCAAAGAATATACGCCCGAAAAATTCGCTCCAGATCCAGTGCCAAGGTTATTTGATTATTCTTATTTACGCGAATTCGAGATATTCGCTACATGACCTTTTTTTTTTTTTTTACAGGTGGAACTTTTCAGATTTTTTTCATTCATTTATGATGATATTTCGTATCCTATGCGGTGAATGGATCGAACCGTTATGGGATTGCATGAGAGCGGAAAAAGAAGAAGTAATTGTCGCGAGGTTTTCTCGCAAAGCTTTAATATTTTACATATTCGAACATGTTACGAACGAAAGCGATACGTGTAAAATCACAATACAACGAAACCTCTGGAAACACTATTTCGCAAATTGAATACGTGATAAATTATTCGCGCGAAACGTGAAAATGCGTGGAAATTTAGAAACAACGATTAATCATATTCTAGTACTAGTTCAATTAAATTTTGTTACATGTATTTTTTACTCAATTTACAGGGTTTTGGTACATGTTTTGCGATCTTTTTGCCAACTTTGGTGATGGGAAATTTCATGGTGCTCAATCTCTTTTTAGCCTTGTTGCTCAATAGCTTTAATTCGGAGGAACTTAAATCTAAAAAAGAAGTAAGTATGGTAATTTTAACAAAAATATCTCCCCTTTTTCGAAATGTTTTCTTTAATTAATTCACTACGTTGCGTTGTTCGAAATATAAATTGATCGTTCGTTTATATTTTTTAATTTAGTTTTCAAGCATAAAGCAAAACTTTAGCTCTTTTGTTGAGAATTTTTGCGTTGAAAATTCGTAAAGTACTCGGTGTTTTTTACGCGGTCCTTTTTTTTTCTTTCCACAAGTGAAAAACTTGTAAAAGATTTTTTCGAGAATTTTTTTTTGCCCGGTGAAAAGATATTCTTACAAGTGTGTAAAGTTTGTATTTCTTTGGCGTTGGATCGAATGCTAAAAAGTCTTCAATTCTGGTATTTTTTCAGAGTAGAAAAATTACGAGAACTCTTTGATATACGAATTAACATATATTTGAATAAGAACGTGTATTATAGAAAAGCCAAACTTTTCGAATACTTGTATTAGCGTACTATAAATGCTAGTAACATTTAGCGAGTTCTTTTTGTTCATTTTCAAACTTTCCTCGTATTTTAATTTTCTTTGTCATAGTCTTATTTTAATTATAAAAAGTTTTTATTTTATTTTTATGAGCTTGGTCGAGAATTCAAACTTTTTGTATTGTCTTATGTATCACGAGTTTAGTCGAGTGATTCGTATGTATTATTCGTGAAAAAGAAAAAATTCACGCAAAACTTCGTGATCGGATGTTGTAACACGACGACATAAAAATAACATTGTGGGATTTTATTCAAAAACGTGTACGATAATTGGTTGGTGAAAAGAGGAGAATTTTTTTTTTTGTGAAGCGTTTTGATAAGCTCGTCAGATACGATTAAGTTTTACAAACAGCTTACAAGCGCAGAATGCGGTTTAATGAATATTTCATTATTGCTGAATATTACACTGGTGAAAAGGTACCTTGCGAAAATTACTGCAAAGCGTGAATTATTCATGTACATAGTTTATTAGGTTTCTTGGTGTTAATCTTTTAGTGGATGCTTGATTCAGATGATTGTAAAAAGGTATAAAGTTATCACCAAAATGTCGGTATTTACGTAGATTTTTCTTTGGTCATATAGTTGGACGACGAAGAAGAAGAATTGATATTACATTATAGAAAAATGTGGGCTCATCATATTCGCATTACAACTGGGGTATGTAGGATATGTCGTAAACCTGTACCGAATAAACCTACCACTCAAATTAGGCCGAAGGATATTATAGTTACTATTAGCAAAGAGGTATTATACGACGAGCTTTTTTTCTCTCTAAAAATGCACTTAACGACGCGTCGTATGTCTGCAATGGTTTGGCACTGCACTTAAGGTCTCATGTGGTTTTGCACTCGATTCTATGTATACTACGTCACCAGAGACACGTTGCTTTGACACGTTAATTATTTACAAAATGGAAAATCACGAGCGGATATTTTTTTTACGTCGGTGATATTCGTATTCATCTGTGAGTTGAAATCGGATGGCGAAATTATTGCGCATTTGTGTGTTAAATATTAATAAACTATTCACCGGTTGCCTTATTAATTTTAAACAGACGTAAACTTTGTTTTTTATTCCACGGGTGTTCTTGTCCTTGTAATCATGCTATCTACACTTGAATGTTTCTCGAAGACAATTCGATGGAAATTATTAACGAGGTGTTAATTCGCTAATAGGAAGTTGGAGAAAGTTCGAAACTAGCTCGTAGCTTCGAAAGAGTTCGTTCGATTATACGGAAACGACGTCGAAAGAGTGTTCAGGAAAATAGCGATAACCAAGCTAACTTGAAATTGGAAGAATTAGTTATACAGATGTTGAAGAACAAGAAAAAAGATCAAAATGTCGCTGACACGACGTTTATAGAGGAAACTGACGAGTAGGTTTATCATCGAATGAATTTCGTCGACAAATTAACCGATGGTTATTTTCGTAGACAAAATGAATCGGAAAATTCGGCGAGACAAGAACCAGAAACGATCTTACCTTCTTTTCGAGTTCAGGGTACTGCTAGGCATCAAGATACGATGTCATTACAAGATGTAGATTTACTGAATGACGATCAAGTTGATGAGCACGAGGTATATATCAACGATCCTGATAAACAAGTACCTCATATTGAAAGAACATTAACGGAAGATTCAGCCGGTATGAAATGAACTTTTATGGGAATTTCAGTATTCACGTATTTACTACTTTGCTATGTGATTTCAGATACTGGATATTTTCAAAGCACGTTAAACCAACCATCTCCAGCATGCAGTCTCCAACACTCGGATAATGATGATTTATATCAACAAATCATGCACGAAGTTATGCTAAACGCGCCATCGTTATCAGCACCTGATACCGACTTCCAATTGACAAATGACAATAATTACGATAGTTTGGATAGAAATAGCCCTCCAAATCGAACCCATCGTCGGTCGTACATGTTGGCTATTCGGAGAGAAAGTAGTCGTGGTAATTTTTTAAAAATCAATTATCAACCTATGGTTTTCCTAATGTTTTTGCGATATCGACAGAAGCGTTAAATTTCGCTGATCCGGAACTAGGCAATAAACCCGAAGAAACGCAAAATAACCCCGAAGAAGTTCACCATACTCCGGAAGCTACTAAAAAGAAGTCATGGATGGCGTTGGCATCTTACGTCGATGAACTTACATTAGGCGGAAGACGCGATTCTAAAGGAAGGTTTATCGATAATTTGGGCAGTTTTCCTGGTTTCGGGTACAATAAAAAAGTCAAAGTTCCTCAAGACTGTTTTCCTAAACATTTCTATGATAAGTAAGTTGTACATTATCCTAGTGAAGTATTCTCATTTATTGTATCACGTGTTTTAGGTGTCCAGCTTGTGAAAGTTGTATTGATTCGTTTTTTGGCGAAAGATGGATGAAGTTTAGAAGTAAAGTTTTGTACATGGTTGATAACCCGTATTTCGAGTGGTTCATATTAGTTTTGATATTCGCCTCGAGTATTACATTGTGTTTCGAAGATATTTACCTTGACAATAATCTCATTCTGAAGAAAGTTCTATACTGGACGAATTTTACATTTTGTGTTATATTCATCATTGAAATGTTGCTGAAATGGATCGCGATGGGATTTTATAAATATTTCAGTAGTTTTTGGACAGTGTTAGATTTCGTTATTGCATTTGTAAGTTTTTTTCTTTATGTAGCTTCACGCAAAGAATTTATTTTAATTCTTCGTATCGGGTAGATGTCGGTGTTTAGTTTGGTGATCGAAGAAAATGAAAATTGGAAAGTGTTAAGGTCGTTAAGAACGCTTAGAGCTCTGAGACCACTGAGAGCAATAGCTCGATGGCAAGGCATGAAGGTAAAGTAGATTTGATTATAATAATAATGAAAAAAATATCTTTTATTTTAAAAAATTTCAGATTGTCGTGAATGCTTTAATGTACGCGATTCCATCTATCTTCAATGTACTTCTTGTTTGTTTGGTGTTTTGGTTGATATTTTCAATCATGGGAGTTCAATTTTTCGGTGGAAAATTTTACAAATGCGTTAACGAAGAAGGAGAACGTCTTGATCCTAAGGTACTTTGATGAATATTTAACGGCGTTTTTTTTTTCAAAGAAGCAAAATCATTTTGTAAATACCTCTTTCAGGATGTGGAAAACAAGATACAATGTTTAGAGAAAAATTACACGTGGATCAATTCCAAGATTTCCTTCGATAACGTCGGAATAGGCTATCTAGCGTTATTTCAAGTGGTAAGTGTAGTGTATCGTCGTAGTAACAGGAGTAAAATGTTATACATTTGAAATACCTTTTATAGGCAACGTTCGAAGGATGGATGGAAGTAATGCAAGATGCAGTAGACGCTACTGGAATTGATAAGCAGCCTCAAAGAGAAGCCAATATTTACGCTTATATTTACTTCGTCATTTTCATCGTTTGCGGCGCGTTTTTCACGTTGAATTTATTTATCGGTGTGATTATCGATAATTTCAACATGCTTAAGAAAAAAGTAAGCGGTGAAGTGATTTTTTTTCACGTAATTTGATTTGATTAATAATGTATTCGAATTGCAGTACGAAGGTGGTGTTCTGGAGATGTTTCTTACCGAAAGTCAGAAACATTATTATACCGCGATGAAGAAATTAGGTAGAAAAAAACCGCAAAAGGTTATCAAACGACCAATCAATAAATTTTTAGCTGCGTTTTATGATTTGTCGAATTCCAGGAGGTGAAGTGATTTTTAAACAAATGATATGCCAAAGTTCAATACGATTTGAAAAATACTTTTCATTTCAGATTTGAAATAGCCATCTTTGTTTTGATATTTTTAAACATGTTGTCTATGGGAATTGAACATTATAATCAACACAGAGCGGTATTTTTCGTACTTCAAGTCAGCAATGCTTTTTTTACTACTGTTTTCGCATTAGGTAACTATATTTCATCTTTTGGATTTGAAAAGATTTTTGGAGTTTCATCATATTTTTTTTTTACCATTGTAGAAGCTCTAGTGAAGATGATCGGATTAAGGTTTCATTATTTTACTGTACCTTGGAACGTATTCGATTTTTTACTCGTGTTGGCATCCATATTGGGTATTTTGATGGAAGACGTTATGATCGATTTTCCAGTATCACCTACGTTGCTACGAGTTGTTAGGGTATTTCGAATAGGAAGAATTCTAAGATTAATCAAGGTGAAATAGCTCATAAGAATTACCATTTTATTGCATTTTAGAGAATTGTTTTTTTTTATAATATTTAAACCAACGGTTTTCATTTTTAGGCTGCCAAAGGTATTCGGAAATTATTATTCGCGTTGGTCGTGTCTTTACCAGCATTATTTAACATCGGAGCTCTTTTGGGATTAATTACGTTTATTTATGCGATTATCGGGATGTCAGTTTTTGGACACGTCAAACAGCAACGAGCTTTAAACGATATGGTGAACTTTGAAACATTTGGAAGAAGCATGCAGTTGTTATTTCGGTAATAAATGAAATGCCTATTTAGATATTTCGCGCGTATTTGCATATTAATTATGTAAAATCTATAGGTTAATGACATCTGCTGGGTGGAATGACGTTTTAGAGTCATTAATGATACAACCCCCTGACTGTGATCCTAATTATAAAAATCTCCCTAATGGTGACTGCGGTAATCCGGTACTAGCCATAACTTACTTCACTAGTTTCATCATCATCAGTTATATGATTGTGATAAATATGTATATTGCTATAATCTTAGAAAATTTCAATCAAGCTCATCAAGAAGAGGAGATTGGTATCGTTGAAGACGATCTTGAGATGTTCTACGTGAGATGGTCAAAGTAAGTACGATTGATCGTACCAAAAAGTGGATAATATTTTTTACGAATTTTTTTTATTATTTCAGATATGACCCTCACGCGACTCAATTTATAGGATTTACTCAATTATCTGATTTTATAGCGAGCTTAGATCCTCCTTTAGGCATACCAAAGCCTAATATCGTGGCTTTGGTGAGTTTCAATTTACCAATAGCCAGAGGTCACAAAATACATTGTTTGGATATTCTTCACGCTCTCGTTAAACACGTTTTGGGACATGTCGAAGAAACTGAAGAATTCAAGAAGGTAGTATCACCTGTGATAAAAATACCACAAATATTTCATTCACATTCTAATCGAAATTTCGAATTAGCTTCAAGAACAAATGGACGATAAATTCAAGAAACAATTCCCAACGAGGAAAGAATTGGAAATCGTGTCTTCCACTAGGTTATGGAAACGTCAAGATAAAGCTGCTCGTATGATACAACGCGCTTATAAAGAATTTAAAAGGTGAGATTAATGCATAGGTGTTGATTTATTGTGCGATCTTGTAAATTACATTGTGCAACTTAAACATAATTGGGTGCAACTTAATGAAAATAAACCCCGAGAATATTTTACCGCGAAGATGGACTCGCTGATGTAGTTGGATTAGCTGGCGTTGTCGGATTCGATGACGTAGTCTGATTCGGTGGTGTTGGATTCGCTGACGTTGTCGGATTTGCTGGAGTTGTTGGACTCGCTGATGCGTTATTCGTTGATGCGGATGAATTTGAAGCATTTGATAATGTAACTTGAGCTTTCAAATTTAGATTATCTGAAGTACCAGATTTGCTCAAAACAAAATACGAATCTTTTCCGTTGACTCCTTCGGTGAGATACGCAAATCCGTCGATGCAAAATGACTTACTTTCTTCATTAGGCGTACCTTTGATATTACATGAACATTTATGAACCTGGAAGTTTATATTTGCCGGATCAACCTTGTAGCGAGTGATTTCAATAGGTTTTTCTTCTAAGGTACCAGCTTTTTTGACAATTTCTATTTGCTTTGCGGAGAAAAAAGACACCGATGTGAAGTCTTTCTCGCATGCGTCCGTGACCTGAGTGAAGATTCCAGTAATGCCGTCTTTAATCGGAGTAAATATTTTTTCACTGACTGTCCAAAACATATTGAAATTACCGTTACGAAATCACATCGAAAATAATCATATACATACCACAATAAGAATCTCTTCTTCTAAGAAATTGTAATTCAACTTTACTCGGATCTTCGCTATCGTTCACATCATCCAAACCGTAATCAGTAATACGACTCATTATTCCAATCGATTCGTACGGTAATTTCCCATCGTCGGTGGGTGGATTCGGTTGACCAAGCGTTGAAATCCATTGAGCGGTGATAAATAATGATATCAGAATAGTTTTCATGATAATTGACGAACGTTTAACGTGCCTGTATGACGACTAAATGGAAAACATGTAACTTTTTTCATTGTTGAATAAATAACGCCAGAGAAGACGTAGTTGCCGTTATAACAGATGCGAGCACATTCGAGTAATTAAAAAAGCTCAATTACAGAAATGTGTTGTTTTGAAGGGAAAACGAACTGTTTATGTTTGGAGGTTAAACTTATTGAAAATTTTCCGTCGTAATCAAAATACGCAGGTTTTTTAATTTGTTCATGGCCGATTTTACTTTTTAAAGTTCTTCCATGCAAATGTTTATTTTTTTAATTATTGTTTAGTTATTTGAAAATAATTTTTTGCTGCGATATTTTTCATTATTTTATATTATTTTCGATATTAAACGTTTTATTAAAAATATATAGGTACCTAGTTATTTATTACCTATACTTTGGTGGGGTTTCTGTTTATTGATAAAGGTCTCTAATTAAGCTCTCCATTTAATGATATAAATCTTACTTTTAGTTTGAATAATTTTCAAGAATTTATCTGTTTAATTACGATTTTCTAGGTTAATAAAAATATTATACAGAATTATATTTCCTTGATTATACGTGTTTTAATTTGTCGTAATATTCTATTTCCACGTTTCATATCCTCCATGTTTTTTTTAAATGAAATTTCGCACTTACTTGTTTAATTACTTAATATCTAATTAATCAATAAGTATTATACGAATTCATTTGATTTATTAATTTTCTAAGTAGTACTTCTGTATCGTAGACGGACGCTGTTTAACACTTAGCCACCTTTAACATGTATTCCATGATGAAAATTCTCTCCCTTTTTTTGTCGCGTCACTAAATGACACAAACATTTTAAGTCAACGAAATTTTCCAGACGAAGAAAAGAACGAGAAGAAGGTGACGTGGACGAAGTAACACAGTCATCTAGTCCAGGCGGAGGCTGGCAGGGTCGACTTTCTTCCTTCCTACACGTCCACCGCGGCTCCCGAGCGTCGTCGCGTAAATCATCTCGCGCGTCCGACGCTAGCGACGCGTCTGAGATAAACAGCAGCATGTGGTTAAATTTGCCCCTATTTTTACTTACTAGCACGCAAGTAAACGGCGAAGATGTACCTCCTCCTCCCCCACCGTTACCAGAGGATGATATTTCTCCAAAGTAAGAATTCGGTTTGGTGAAGTGCATGCCGAAGAGTAAGTACGTTTGGATGGTCGACTACGTAATTTGTAATTAGTTGCACAACTTTGACGGGTGGTTCACATTTTGTGTGATTTCCCTGGGTAGATGTATAGAAATCGTGACGTATCGCTTATCAAGGTGGCAGAAGTTCGATTTAACGATATTTTAAAATTACCTGTTTTGTTCTTGAGTCCTACTATAATTCCTATAATCTGTCGTTCTGATTCCTATTTCGATTCTTACACTTCTCGCTACCAGTGATATAGTAATTTAGGCGTATAGTACATAATAGGTACTTTATTTGGTGCCTATTATTGAAAAATCTATATGCAGTGTAATATCGTGTAATATATTTTCATTTTCATCTTATATAAGTAGTATGTAGTATTTATGCGTTTTTTTACGTTTTTTTTTTTATTATTTAAATCGTAGTCAGCTGCTTATTTTTAATAAGAATAAATACTATGTTTCTTTTATGTCATAGATGTTTGAGAATTTTATTAAAATGAAGTTGTGCATACCTCTAAAAAAGGTTGATCATTTAAAATGTACTTACACTTCGATAATTCTGACGCTTATAGATGTTCTCGTATTGATGCTTCATTTCCAGCGACAATTCATGTAACCGATTTAAGGTAGTACACTTTTTAGTCATAAATCAATCAAGTTGCACAAAGTTTGTAAAGGGAAATCAATTTGCAACTTGAACATGTGAATTGTAAAACTGTACATGTCATTTTAGCTGATTTAGCGAAAACTCGAAAAACTTAGCGTTAGTTATATAGTTATATCTAGTGACGTTACGTTTTATTTAAATCAGGTAGTATTAGTTTTGAATTGCTTTATTAGAATAAAATAAAAAATGTCACTTAATGAGGACAATTACGTAGGCATATTGCTTTTTTAAGACCGAAAAAAGCAACGTATTACGTTAATTATATAACTGCGATCAAGTGGTTTTTGGAATTGGTAAAATCATCAAGTTCTTTTTGGAGAAAATAAATGACGGACGCTTTTTTCGTATTCTTTTGCAAAAAGCTCTGCTATACCATATATTTTAGATATGGAATACCTCTATACGCTGATTTCAATTTTTCATTCATTTTTTACCTGCTTTACATCATTATAATTGAACTTTATTGAGTATTCATGAATTTAGATTCATCTTTGAATCGTACTTTAATTCGATTTAATTACGCTTGGTAACATCATCTAGTCGGTAGTTTTGTGAAGAAAATTAAAAATACGGGAGCAAGTTGAAAATTAATATTCCTATCAAAATGCTAGCAATAAGCTTATTTAGATAAGCTTTACTGTAGCATTTCGTTTTCGCCTTCATCATAAAAACTATAGATAGCCGAACTGGTGGCATCACTAGAAGTTCTATCTCCTGTGTTTTCTTCTATGTTAATTGTACTTCTTTATATTCGTCAATTTTAATTCAATTTATTAAAATATATTCGCGAAAAAGAAGATAAATTCGTCTCATATCGAACCTTATGAGTTTACTCGTTCCAAAATCCACTCCTAATATTTATACCTATCTGAAAAAATGCAACATTTAAACGAAATATTGCAAATTTGTAAATAATTTATAAGAATGATTTATATTATGAAAGTATCTAACATTAAGAGTAGTTAATTGTATGTGTGCTAATTAATGATATTTTACTAATACGATTGTTCTTCATACAGAATCGACGTATGTATCACGGTTAGTGAACCGTCACCGGAATCGAAACCAGAAAATGAACCTCCGGTTGTTACTCAGTGTTCGTTGGAATTACCAGAATCAGCGGTCAGTATAACGGTGACAGATGCTTCGCCGGAATCATCAGATACCGCTCAATCACCTCCGTCAACGGCTACTTCAGCAGCGAATACCGCCCATCAGAAAAGAGCAGCGTTTAGAAGAGGTAGTGAAGCGGTTACTATTCATCACGCGATGGTTCATCGAGAATCCGGAGATGAGAGATGATCTATGGTCTATGAAGGGTTTTGTTTTGGTACTTATACGATTTTCCCAAATCTGTTTGTAAGATTGTTTTAATTTCAAAACACGCTGATCTTCATGAAGATATCGTAAATTAGATATAAATAACTCGAATGTCGATTGATTTATATTGTTTGTATTTTATATTTTTTTACTTGATTTAAACGCAATTTGGGAACTACGTAAATGGAGAATAAATGTAAAAAGAGATTCTTAAAAAGAATAATTATTACGAATGCACGGAATAAGTGGTAAGAAAATATACAAAATGGAGATTTTAAAGGAATTCAGGCGAATCGTTAATGTAACTTTATATATTCCTGTGATATTTTATCTTAATATTCACAATTATTATTTTAAATTGTTTTCTTTATATAATTTTGTTATGACGTGTTTTTTTCGTTTTTTTACGTAAATGTAATTATTCTAGTCGCTGATTGTCGTTATTTATTATGATTTATAAGATATACGTATAGATAAACCGTGAACGAAGTTGTACAAAAGAAATGTTCGCACAGTAAACTGAAGTTTACGTATTCATTATTCAGCAATTTTATAATCACCTTATATTGTTAACTGCCTGTAAATTATAATCTGTATTTTTCTTTACTTTCCTTTTTTCTATTTTTGACGTACCTACTCGCAATTCAATTTTAATGTGCCTTCTGTACTTTTCAAATATATTTACCATTACGTATATACTTAATGAGATATTACGTATAACTGCAGCTGTTATACTATTAACGAGATCAATAAATGCGTTCATTATCGTTGTATTTGTCGTGTAAAGACGAATATGTAAAACTCGTTTAATTCTACGATTATAAATTTTTTTCAATTTTCATCGGAAATTTTCAAAACGATAATTATTCTTAAATAATCACAATTCAATGATAGAATTTGATATTCGTATATTTTAATAAAGCACAAAACATGTTTCACTCTTTGTAAAGTAGAATTGAAAAAATATCGGGAAAGTAGAAAGGGTATCTTGCTGTTCAAAACATAATTATTTCAATAATTACAGAAACACTAGTAAAGACAACTCGATAATTTAAATAAACAAATAATCAACAATTACGCAATAAATAAATCTAACTTATTCTTTGTAATGATTAAACATCTTTACATGATCACTATTTACATACGTATCACTTTGTAGAAGTTCTTGAACGTTTATTCCACGAAAAATTATGAGCATATGATTTAGCTTTTGACTTCAACGGTTTTTCTTCTTCGATAAAGTAAGGGTAAGCATTTTTCTTACAATATGCAACAGCTTCTTCAATATTTCGAAAACGCAATTGTAAGTTCGACAACGGATCCCCTCTACATAACATCAGGATAATTTATTCTCCATACGACGTGTAACTTGACAAAATGAATATTACTTACGAAGAAGTCCATCCCATTAAATTATTTTCCCAACGTTGCCGTTGGTCGAACTGTAATAACCAACCGTGGGTATTATCTGTACCCGATTGCATGGCATTTTTAGGTGGTTTTGATATACGAACCAATCTTTCTTTACGGTGTTCTTCTGGTACTCCGCTCAATACTTCCATATAAAACTAAAATTCAACAAAATAAGCGAATTTCCTAGACGTCAAAATAATGAAAATAACGCAAACCGGAGGATAATCTTCAAAAACATCTTTTTTATCTGCTTCACGTTCAACAATGTCCTGTTGAGGTAGTTTCAGATCTACCAACTGGTAACCCTTTTCGTCAGATTTTAAATGAGCAGTAGATGAAAATGAGGCTCTTCTGCAAATAACAAGAATTTTGTGTAAAAAAATATATGTAACGCTCAAGTAACACGTACTGAAAAAATTAATCATTCACTTACAATTTTGTGAGATTTCCTTCTGAAAGGAAACGTCTGGCACATAACAACGCAGTTTGCGCCATGATCTGAGAAAAATACCAAATGAATTAGTAGGAAAATTCACAAGAAAATTTTAAAATTATTTCAAGATCAAAAATTAACCCAATATCTTATCAAAATTTTGTTTATTTCGGATTTTTAGATAAGAATTGAGATCGAAACAAATATAATGCCTGGTTTTTTGTGGAAAAATGTACAAATTAACTCACTATTCGAAAATTCAAGCACTAAAGTCAATAAAATTTTAAGCGCATTTCAAATTTTTCAAGTTTTTTTACATTAAAAACTTTTCAAAAACTGCTTTAAAAGCTCGATTTGTCTCAATTTTCATGTTATTTTATGCTCAAATTTGAATACATCGCTGGTTGATATGACCGAAGAAGGTGATGGTGATAAATACTTCAAATCATATTCCGATTTAGAGGTAATTATAATGGACTTTATACCGATATCTTTTTCCTGAGTTTTCATAAACCATACAACCTTTATTTTGAGTTGTTTTTGTTCATCATAGGTGCATAAAGTTATGCTGAATGATAAACCAAGGAATGAAGCTTACAGAAATGCGATTATTTCAAACAAAGAATATTTCGATGGAAAAATCGTCCTGGATGTCGGAACCGGCACCGGTAAAGTACGTGTTTTTGGATCATGTTTCGGAAAACGATTAATATTGTTATTTATTCTTGCATCTATTTAGGAATTCTGTCTATATTTTGCGCCAAAGCTGGAGCCGCCAAGGTATACGCAGTTGACGCTAGCAGTGTTACCGAACTAGCTAAAGAAATCGTGAAAGAAAACGAAGTGCAGCATATCGTTGAAGTAATTTATTATCTTGGATTGACATTATATGATGCATTTCTTAAAGCTTGTCTTAAATTAGGTAATTCATGGACGAATCGAAGATATCGAATTGCCCGAGAAAGTTGACGTAATAATATCGGAATGGATGGGCTTTTATTTACTCCACGAAGCTATGTTGGATAGCGTGTTAATAGCTAGAGATAAATTTCTAAAACCTGATGGTTCGATATTTCCCGAAAAATGCAAACTTTTCGCTACAATTTGCTCATTGCCACCATTTTATTCGCAATGGGATAATATTTGTGATATTAAGATGAACAATTTCGCTTCACGATTACGAAAAGCATATAATGGCAAGCCTGAAATCACCGAAGTGCCTTCAAATTACTTACTTTCCGACGAACAATGTTTGCTAGAATTTTCATTAAACGATGTGAAAATTGAAGATTTAAGTGAATTTAAATGTAAACTTTTCACGGTGTCTAAAGCAGATAGCAAATGTCAAGGTATTTGTATTTGGTTCACTGTGTTGTTTCCATCGCAAAATCGAGATGTAATAGTTCTAAGCACTTCTCCTTCGACTCCTCTCACTCATTGGAAACAAACCGTTCTTGTTATGCAAGAAGAAATTGAATTAGATGAAGGAGAGGCATTTGTCGGGATGTTAACTTTGAAAAAAAATCGAGAAAATAGTCGATTTTATAATATTGAATTTGAAATCTTAGACGCCGACGAAGAAGATCATCCGGTGCCGTGTAATTGTTATTTCACTAAATGTAAAATTATCAATGCCCTTTCAGCACAATATGACGAACAGGATGGGATGGAAAGTTGTGAAGAAGATGAAGTTCTTCAAGCGTCAATGTAAAATTTTTAAACGTTGCGTTAATTTCATTTATTTTAAGTTTGTTTAAAATATAATTTTTTATTAAAGATGTTACCAAGGAATCAAATTTATTTGCTAATAGTTTTAGTAGAATCTATCCTGTTACGATGATTCTCTGAATTTCGTTTGGTAAAACGATTTAAAGGAGTTGAAATGTCTGTAGATCTTGTTCTTTGTTTTCATTTTATTACGAAAATGAAATCGAGTTGAAAAAGCTTTCGTTACATATTATAGTTTCTCATTCAAAAAATTGCATACTTTGAAGTGAATACGGTATATCATTAAATAGTAGAAAATTTAAAGTTGTTCAAATGAACATGAATATTTCGTCTATCGAAATAACCAATTTAAGACGTAATTGTGTCATTGTTACCAACCACAAAACTATTTATAGACTGGGTAAGTCATAAAAAAGTGGTAAATTCACTTGAAATTTCTGTTCAAAAAATTTTCGACTTCGAATGATTTCAAATTTTTAGAAAAATATACCAGCAAAGCTTCCAGTTATAGTATTATGGTAAAACTACCGATAGACATTAACAATCATATGAAAATAAAATATAAGATTTTACTCTTTTTTATTCATAATTTATAGATAGTATTCTCGTTAAAGTCGTAAATTATTAGAATAAAACTGTCAAATGTTAAAAGCTGATAATAAAACTAAATAATATTTTACCTTATAGCTCGCAAGAGAAAAATCGTTATAAATCCGTAACCGCGAAGCGGGGTATAAGATACTTCTCGTTTATATCCTGGAGCGCCTCGGTATGATACGTATATAATTTAAATTTTATATTTGAAAGGAAATACCAATGTACTACGATCGAATTTTTATTTACTTATAGTTGATAAATTTAAAGTGGGCGAAGCGTTTTTAAAAGTGGTCTCATCACGAAGTGTTTTCTATTCATCGTATCACTAGCTTATTATCATAGATTTAGGCAATGAAGTTGTATTTCTCTTGTCATGTATTGAGCCCGTGGTAATCGAAATGCGTGTAATTAAACGCTTACGATGATACGAAGCTCGTGAAACTTATCGCCTCGAAAAGGCGCGTAGCGTTTGTGTTATTATAGCCGCTACTGGTTGAGATCACCGGAAACATGAGGCTGTAACTATGAATTAGATAATAAAACGTTTAAGAATGTAATCCTAACTCGAACAACGGATAGTTAAAATGAGCAGGTGGATCACGACGTGTCTGAGCCTAATTTCAATCAGTGATCGTGAGAACATGAAGATATTGAGATTTAAGGAATAGAAAAAGGTGGGGTTTTAGGTGTTTCTAGTCCATTGCGTAGAATATTAAAGGTTCGTAAAGATGAACGATTGAACCTGCATTTTTATGCGTTGAAATATTCATGAATGATTAAAGTTATACACGAAAACGTACTTATCCAAAAAAAAATGGATTTTTGTTCAGTTTTGTAAATTATGATAATATTCTGCGGTTTTCTTAATTTCATTGCATTATATTTTTCATCTGTTTCATGTTCAAGAATAACTGTGTAGAACTTCTATTGTTTCTGACGCCATTTTTACTTCGTGGGTATGATAAAAATATACTAAATGAGTATTAACAAAGTCGTAATTTTTATAAATCCTTGTTACTTAGTTAAATTTCATATATTAGTTTGAATATGAAAGTACTTTTACGATTGTGGGAGTGGTTACCTATAACGCTAATGAGAACAATACGATGCGTAGTTTCTCATTTGTTGAAATAAACACGTGAAATTTCTTATATTTTTATTTTGCCATTTTATCAAGAAAATTTTTACATCGTACTTGGTACACTGTATTCCTACGACGAACGAGCGTTTGTTTTTTTTTCACATGAAAACCGGAAAACCGGTTGAAGCCGTCTTTGCTTGTCGTGTAGCGTTGATGTCTTTATTTTGTATAATGACGGGCCACGGTTCTTTCCAGATAGTTAATTGCGATCGATGTTATAGACGGAGAGGAGCAGTAGTTGTCCTTGGAGCCCCGCCTATAATAACTATATTTTCCACCCCATAATTCATTCTACATTTGAACCGTATTATCACATGGTTTGGTTTTGTAATTTTATTGCCGCCTCGAATGGCTCAAAGAAGTGACGAAAATGGTAAATTTCGAATCACGTCGTTAATTATAAGCCGCACATAAAGGATACTTGGAAGGGCGGGATTGAAGATTGACCATTATGTCGGGGGTGATATGGTCAACGAACGTTTAACAAATCGCGTGATTCGAAGTATAAATCAAATGGATTTTTTTTTCAGGTGATGACCACCGATGCATAGCGATTCCGCGAAAATTTTGCACGATGGTTTGTTTCGAATCACTGAGAATACGCGTTTATTACTATTTTTTAAATGTAGAAGCAAACGGTAATGAGTTTGGTGTTTTCGACATAGTGTTGGATTTTTCAAAAGTGTTTTTTTCAGCCTTGGTCACTTAGCATAAATGTTACTCGAGAATACTTAACGTTGAGAATCCGGTTTTCCATAAATTTCATTTTTTATTGTCACGTTTGACGAGTAAAAAACCAAGCACCACGAAGGGTTCCATTTATATGTGTAATAAATGCCATCGAAAGCACGTATAAAAATACATACAAAAGGTGCCCATCACTTGGCAGCTCTGTCTTATGGTCTAAAATTTTGAATAAATTTCCACAACTAATTATACCCACATGGTTTGATGTTCTACCGCTTAGAAGGTCTACGAACGATAAATTTCATCATGTAAAATGGTCCACGTGTTGGAAAACGTACGTAAATTCGATCGTGCTTGGTTTTTTTTCGAAATGTACAAATTGTGTTGGGTTGTGATCGAGATGTTAATCGAAACTAGAACATTTTAATCACGATTAAAACGATTTTGAAATCGTGTGTAGTTGCCTGTTGAATGAAACGTTACTATGACCATTTTAGTCGATTTTCTAGCGATTAATAATCAAATTTATGTTCTACGTGGGATTTTTCTAATTATTTATTCAACGTGTTCTATATTAAAGGTTTATATTGAGATTTTTTAAATTTTTATTCGTCGTTTTAGAAGAATTTCAGAATAAATATGGTATACCTACCTTACGACGAGCTTACTTTTTTCATAATCTACGAATAAGTATCTATTTTTGTTATCAACTAGAACTTATAGCATGATGACTTTAAAATTCCTGTTGCAAGAGATTGCGAACAACCAATGAAACATTTTTCAGTCTGATTACTCAAGGGAAAACTTTAAAACTTTTTGTATTTCTCGAACATATTCAATTAAAGAATACGGACCACTAAAATTAGAGTGTACTTGTCAATAATTACGTACTCGCAAGTGCTAATTCGAAAATGTTGATTTTTTTCATAATTCATTCGTAAAATTACACAAACGCCAGCGAGATTTTGCACATTGGAAGACGCGAATGTGTAAAGATAAAAGGAAGATAAAAACCGGTTAATATATTACATTGAAATAGCTTTTACGCTATCCGATGCTGTACACGGATTACAACTTTATTTACCAAGCACGTAGATAAAGTTTTGTTTTTAATTATAATACCGTATTTTTTCATGCGATTCGTATCATCGATACGGTTATTTATTGGCGACCGGTTGCGAAACTGTGTTGCGCCGGGAATGTTTGAGAAATTGGGATCCGCTGTGATTGAGTGTATTGGTAATTTTTAAAGGTCGAGTTGAAAAATTGTGTTGTATGGAATGCAGCGCAGCGCTATGCGGCATATAATGCAGTATATAAATAAGACGTTTTCTTTCTGCTATTGTAGATTTTTTATTCGTGATTATTGTATACCGGTTTCTATGACGCCGGAATAAGAAGTATTTATACTGAGTGTAGTTCTACGTACGCAGCTTTTCTGCGATGCGAATTATGCCCGTAAAGGTGTAAAAATCGTTTGGAAAGCGCCGATGTCGGCGATGTGGCAATGCGTGTAGTAACGAACAGGCCTTTGGTATTTTTCATCGTTGCGAACCTTGCGGTTGCGATAATCTAGGAATGGGTACATTTAGGTATGCGAACATCGAATAAGAACGATACTATACCTTCACAAATCACAGTTTTAATGCTATGTTAACTGTCGCATTTCATTTTATAAGTATTTTTCATCATTTCATCTGAAATACGTAGGTGTTTTTGTCTTCAAAGCGAAATACAAAACTGATAATAAAGAGATAACGTTATCAATTCAAACAAGGGAGTAGTGACGTCATAAACGCGTAACAACAGGAACAGAAAACCAAACCAAACCAAACCAAACCAAACCAATCAAATCAAATCAAATCAAATCAAATCAAATCAAATCAAATCAAATCAAATCAAATCAAATCAAATCAAATCAAATCATC
>QBDW01005014.1:0-33162 GCA_003261595.1 Maconellicoccus hirsutus
GATACGCATCGCGGCCGTATATGTGAAACATATAAAACGTCGAGATCATGCGAAAATCCAATATGTTTTCCCTTTTTACGTGTACCGAGTGCAGAACGGTAAAAATTTTATGATTTTGTAAATATCCGACGATACGAGGCGTGTTTAGCCGGTGAAAAAAAAATACCATTTATAGTATTAAGCATTATACGATATTACAGTCTAGATAAAATTTACTTTTACGATGGTCACCTGTAAATTTGATAGTTCTAGCGAGTCGGTGAGTTACATAGAAAGTACGAAAAGGTGAAAAATTAAAGTACGCGAAGACGAGGGTTCGTGGGTAGTTTTTGGAAGACGCAGATATACGACGTAGGCTCGTTTAATACAGTTGGTTTGCTTCAAACGAGCCAAATTATTGGGCGAATCTTTTTCTCGATACGATTAATGGGCAGTTGGTCGAAAACCTTACGCGTGTCGGGTGCGATTCCTTTCATCTCGGCCTTTTCGTGACGACGACGGAATAACGCGCCTTTTCAAACGAAAAACAGCGAGAACAAACGAGGTTTTATTTACTTTAGTCGCCGATAAAAGAGGAAAAGCGCGAGGACCTCGGCGTAAAGGTCAAACGCGGAGCCGTCGCTTACGCCGAGTTGGTTCTATTTAATCAAAAAAGATACTATTCGGATTCGCGAATTAATCTCGCTTGATACTTTTCTCTCGGCCTGGTTTTAAATAATTCGCCTTTCGCATAATGCCTTTCATTATTCAAAGTAACCGCGTATACTTTTGTTTCGCGTCAACTTATCAAAATCGCGTCGAGCCAATTTCAGCGTTACCATCGCTAACCAGTTATTACCGTTTAAATATGAAAAATTACCGATGAACTTGCTTCGAGCGGTTAATTATAAACGTGGAAGATTTGTACGTGCATTAAAAATATTAGATTTATATTTATTTTTACGGCGTTTTAAGCTCAGTCAAAAAGATGCACAACTTCATTAAAAATGTTAAACCTGCGGGATATTTTAATTATTTTTATGAAACTTTGGTCTTGGCTTTTTTTTCTTCTATATGAAAAACTTAGCTAGTATAATTTTTAACTAAGCTACGACGGAAATAGTGCAATGGAAGTTTTCCCGGGTACCATTCATCTTTGGTAAACTTTCAAGGTCTTGTGTTTGTGAAGAACTTTGACAATAGTATTAAAACTGTTATTTACTTTCGATTTAGTCTAATTTTATTTTCACTTTGAATGGGTTATTTCGTTCGTTATGGTAAAGGACCAAGCCCAAAGAGAGTAAACGTTGAATTTTCCGGGCACACTTTGTTGATTTTTTCCACAAAGCTCGCATCGCACGTTGTGGATTTCATGCTTCGAATTTTCTTCTACGGATGTTTACGTACAATGGAGCCGGTGACGGATTATGCAGAATTTGCCCGGGACATACGTGCGCCACGTCGACAGCTTACGTCATTCGGTTGCGGTGCATAAAACTCGCTGCGTCGAGAAAAGTTCAGAAATGTTTGAAAGCTATGTCGTGTTCGGATTTGCCTCAATTAAGGTGTTGATGTCGTCGACAAATCCGCTCTCCGTGACTAATTATTAATATTTTAAAGATTTATTTACGAAATTCCGGTTTACTAATTGGTATACTATTTAGATATCTCTACGTCGAGGGATATCTTTTCTCGTTTTGAAAGCGAGTCAACATTTTCATTAAATTTTCCTTCGTCCTTGTGAGAAAAACAGCAACGCGAGGGAATTGAAAATAACGATCATGATGCGAAGTCGGTGAAACGGAAGTTTTCATGAGGTGTTTTTATAATTAACGTGCATTTTTGAATCTTATATCGCGAGTGTTGTGGGATTTTTTTCGTCGCTGGGAAATTGCATCAGCTTTGATGCAACGTAATCCGCGTATTACGGAGAGGTGAACTTAGGTGTCTATGTTGTTTGATGATGGATTCTATTCGTGGTAGATGGGTTGATATTTTTACCACGCAAAATTTACGGGTTGGTGTGGCAGAGAGGTGAAGGGGAACGCGTCTCTTCGATGTTGAATACTTGAAAAAAGCCCGTTCCCTTCAATATTCAGAATTTGTTTTTTTTGTTAACGCTTGGTTGTCGTTTCACCACTAAGTTACGAAGCTGAGCATTGTTTCAGCGTTCTTCGGAGGCTGAAGAGCTACCAAGTGCCCTCGCAGCTCGACGACGCAACCAGGGATCAATTGACCGACTTAACCCAGTGCCGATTATAGGGAGGAGAGGGGGAGGGGATAATCCCATCTATCCAAAGAATTTTTTGACATTTTCTTGTCTTAGCTAATCGTCACAAAAAAGCATAACGTGGTTACAATGGTAATTGTTTTCATGAGTGATTACCTTGATATTTTCATGTCATCATAATACTTCGTAAATGAATCGTCATGGTTATGCTGACATGTCATGATCATGAGTGATTACTATATGTACGTTGTGCAATGACAAGTCATCGTCATGATGACGTGTTATGGTTATGATTAACATGTGATATGTAATGACTTGTTATAACGAACGTCATTACAATGGCAAAGTGTCATGATCGTGAGTGACATATGATCATATCTTAGTGACATGTCGGATGACATGTCATGGTGACCTAAGTAATGATATATTATGATAAAATGTCAGTGGTGATGATATGTGATTACATTATTTTTTTCCTCTCAAAACATGTGTCATAGATGGTAATTCATAGTCTTGGTGACGTGTCATGGCCAGGAGTGACATGTGATCATGTCATGGCAGCATGTCAAATGACATGACGCGGTGGCAAGTCATTGTTATGTTGACGTGGCGTATGACGTCAATTGACGTCTTCTGACGAACACCATTATTTCGAAGTTACATGGAAATGTCACACTGTGTTGAGGAGTAATCATGCTGACTCTTTATGGTACAGAACGAATACATTTTTGTAGTTTACGGTCATTTTTTAGCAGGCTATACGTGTCGCCCCCTCCCAATTCAGCCATAAGTAAAAAAAATTGTGTATTTTTGAGATAAAATGTGAAAAATTACCCTTTTTCATCTTCTATTTTTTAATCCTCAAAATTTGAACCTCGTTATTTAAAAAAAAAAAATCAAAATCCCTCATTTCCCCTATCCCCTCCTTTCCCTGGAAATAACTTTGGCGCAGAAACTTAACGATGGCGATTGTCGTTTCTCAATATATTTCCCTTCGAATTACATCCCCTCTCCTCGTATTTTCTATCTACGGATTTCGTCGACCATTTCTCCGCAATTTCATCGGTTTTACGCGAAGACAACGGCGACATTTAAAATTCCAGAATTCGAGATTAATTTCTTTTATAATCGGGCGTCGTTAAATTATCGCGTTATAATTAAGAAAATCTATTCGGAGGAATTTCCAAACAATGGTACAATCGAAGGGCTAAAAATTGAACGAATGTTTTCGAAAGAGGCGACCTTATAAATTTAAATGCCGAAATATAAATTCGAGCGTTCAATTCGGCTTCATTAAATATTGAATTTTTTTCTGCTTCGAAAGCGGTTCGTCGATTATTTTAAAAGAAATTACAACTATGCTAAAATGACGTCCTAGTATGAAAACTTTTTTCCGTAACGAATAACTTTTTAAAAGGTATCCAACTCGTAAATAAGTTAACCATTATACTTCGTCGAAGCACGTAGGGCGTAGTAGTATGTTTTTTTTAACCTAGTAATTTTTTCCCCCTCGAGCGAGTTCTTAAGAGTTACTAATATTAGCTTGGGAACGAGATAAGATTGTTTTTAATATGTAACGATTAATTTACTCGAATGTTTTATTTCAAGCGGAAAATATATATTGTGGAAAAATTTGCCCGATACGTAAATTGATAATCGAAGGTAACCTATATTGCTATTTTGTGAGAATAAATACGCAAAAACGAGTTAGTAAAAATTAATACTAAAGTCGTTGAAAATTTTCAAGTATTGATTTATATTTATGATAAAGTACGAACTACGAACCGGCCATGTTGTTGATTAACATTTTTAATAGAAGTATACTATATACTCGGTTTCATAAAATGCCATGCCTTAGTATTTGCAGACACGCGATAAACTGATTTGTTATTCTTATACAGAAGTTTATAATAAATTTCCAGCACAGAGGCATACTCTACCTTTTCCTGTCAAATACCATAAGAATGATTTTATAATTTAAAGATATCATTCTTATATCTGTTAATTTTTTCGTTGACTTTTTCTTAGCCTCTTTTTGGTGCTTAAGATGTGCTAAGGCGAGGAGGTAATTTTAATTATTATTTTAGAAGCTTCATCGAGCTGGCACGTTTTACCTGAGATTGCAACCGTCGTTATTTTTTTCATTCCTTTGTTGTGAAAAAAAGTTGAGAAAATTTTTATTGGATTTTTATACTCGTTTACGTTGGCATGTTTCGTTTAAAGCCGTAGTATATTTTTCCCCTTACTAAATAATAATTAATCATTTTAATACGAAGGCCTTCATAAATAAGAAACGTTCTTTCACGAATTAAGTTTTTCATCACGAACCTTTTAAAAAATAAGTGGATAACAGCGTGCACCGTGAACCTCGGCGTTGAAATTATCATTTTATTGGCGGAGAATTCGAGTTTTCTTGAATTTTTTCCATGCGTTTAATGCCAAGGTCGGCGAATTTTTTCAAGGTGTTTGGGTAATTTTCATTAATTATGTAACGACAATATTTTGTCGAGGAATTAAATGGTTGTAGTTTATGACTTTTTTTTGAGATATTGACATGGAAAAGGAGGTAAAGTAATTGGGACAATATTTCTAGATGAATATTTTATCCCTGGTGATTGCCATTTTTTTAGTATTTTTTTGCGGAAATGTAGCAGAAGTCAATAATGACGCTTGGATATTTCCTATGCCGACATTTCCTCGATATATCTCGCAAAATTGTCATTATTTTGAGAAAATTAAAAGAACTAAAATTATTCGTTGTAAAATTTCCTACAAAAAAATCACGCCTTTTTTCTTTCAAGAGTCTTGTCAGGGGTGTAAATAGGTAATCTTTACGAGACATGTTTTAATGCTCATAAACATGTCGTTGTCAAACCTGTACAATGGTTCCCAAAATAAATTGAAGTTTGCTCATATTCTGCTTCCTGTCTCGGTTCCTGACCTTTTTTCAAAATAAATTAGTAATTTGGTTTATGGCCTAAAATTGGCTCTCGATTTGAAAAATTTTGCGATTTGACATAAAAAGAGGAATTTTAGCGTGAATTCGTATGTCGGGTAAATCATTAATCGTAAAATAATTCGAATGAAAAAGATGGCATTTTTCAAGAGGATTTCAAATATATGGAAACTTTTACATTTCTACTTCATATTACCTGAAAAATTATGTTTTGAATGAAAAAAACATCTCCGAACCAGTAGTTCTTTATTTAACATACTTGAAACATGTCTCGAAAAAATCCTCAATTTATAAGCTTAATATGATTTTTTTTTAAGTAGTAATATTTTTGTTTGAAATTTTATGAGGAACAATTTTAGTCTTTTTCATTTTCGATTATTTTGCGAAATACAGTATACCCAAAAAAGTAGAGGTCAAAATCCTTCCTAAATCCTCACACGTGATTTTTAACGTAACAATTTTTTTTATACTCGAACGCACGTAAAATTTCAATTAATTTGGCACTTACCTGAAAGAAGGAGAAATGAGGTGTTTGCTTCAAAATGACCTTGACCTCGAGTTCTTATCACCGCTTTCCTGTGCGAATAGAAACTGCACCGATGTATTTATCAGGTAATTTGACATATGATGTAATTTCTAATCTTCAGTGTAATGAATAGTGGAAATATTTTAAATATTGAAATAATCTATCAGAAATACTATTGCTATGATTACTAGAAAATCTCGAATGTTTACATAAAATTCAATTTTTTTGCACTCCTAAATTATGGAAAAAATCAACAAGTCTTTTACGCGAAAAAATTACAATTAATGTTGAAAAAAATCGCGTAATATACGGAATAATATAAAAACGTAAAAAATATTCGCATAAAAACATCAACCTGTCAACATTTTAGCTCGATAACGCATTAAAATTTTCCGCTGCCATCTGCTTATACGAATTTGACGCGTATATTTTACTCTATTTTTATTTTCCATATCATTTTTTTTTTTTAATATTTCGTAACATACTCGGCTTTGCTTTTTTTAAACGTGCATTTACCTACGGATCAGCGTTGTCACTCGAGTCACTCGAAGTAAAAAGTATTTTCAATTTAGTTTTAACGCCTCAAGTAAAAACGGACTGTTCGTAATTTCAGTTACTTTTGACAAGCTTTTCGCGATCAAGTTAGTTTCCATTATTTGCGAACCAGGTAAAGGCTTTTTTTTCACTGGTGAAAGTTTTTGAAGAGAAACTTGCCAAAGTAAATGTTTTATTTAAAATTCAACTTAGCTACGATTACACGCTACGAGGCGTGTTGGCGAGTTGCGGAGGAAAAAAAATCGACATGCGGAAGTTTCGTTTGGGCCTGATGAAATTTCACGCAGCTTTGTATATCTGTAAAGTTAATTAGCGCCGTTAAACGCGTATCGTACACTCGTTTAATTACACCAACGCCGCAAATACCGAAAAAGAAGCGATGAAAAAATTCGATTAAGCGAAATATTACTTTGGTATTTCGCGGCGTGGAAATTTCGCAATTTGTTTCGGCATAAGAGAAGGGTGCGAGAAAAATTAACACATTGAAAACAGAAACCCGATGTAAAATTAAAGCAGAATAAACGAACGGACGAAAACAATTAACGGTACTTCCGTTCGTGAACCTTGAAAATCAAACGAACCTATTATTTGGAGAAACGTGCTTTTGCGAATTACGAAGCCGTTATCGAGAAATCAATAACGCATTTTATTCGTTATACTACGATAACGAATCGAATAAAGGAGTTTTACGCATAATTCAACGTTGGAGTTTTTTTTCCCCTTCAATGCTCTCGTAATAATGGTAAACGAATAATTCCAACTCGCCATCGTTTACAGGCGATACGTACTTTATCTTCGATTTTCAAACGTTTCGCTCAAAAGTGGCGCGATTTTTTGTGTATTTCGTTTGTCCTCGTTTGTAGATCGAGATATGCTCGATGTTTTCGTTGCAGACGCGAAGGGTTTACGAAAGGCAAAAAGTAGTGAGGATATTCAAATGAAACGATATAAAAAATTAACCGATGTGCTTTGCAGATATGTATTTTATAGACGGTTTCCTTTTTCTTCTGTGAAGGTTCACGTGAGAATTTTTAGTCGAATTTTCCTCTGTAAGAAGTACTTTCGTCGAATGAATTTGCTGGTGGAGGAGTTGATGCGGAATTCGTACTGAGATGGGCTGAATTACGTGAGAAAGGCATCAAAACCATCCTCGGTTTTTTTTTGACATTTTCATGTCTCGGCGGTGGTAAACTAAATCGAAAATCGTCTCAAAAAATCATCACAAAAAAGCGTCACGCGGTTGTCATGCGACGTGTCATTCTCACGAGTGATGATGTAATATTTTCATGCCATGATAACATGTCATAAGTGAAAGGTAATTGTTGTGGCGACATCATGATCATGAGTGATGTACTATGCAATGACTAGTCATTATCATGGTCAGAGGCGGATTTAGGATTTTTCCGCCCATGGGCAAGAAACTTGTGCCGCCTCATCCCAAAATAAAAATCACAGCATATTTTTGGTTTTATTGAAAATTGAAAAAAAATTGAAAAATTAAAAAAAAACAGTATCAAAATTTTAAATCTAGTTTGAATTTAAAAAAAATACACATTTTAAAGTAAGCACCTATTTTGGTTTCATTAAAAAAATTTTAAAAAGTACCCAACATTGGAAATTTGGTTTTATTAAAAATAATAGGTATTAAAAAAATGAAAAAATAAAACAAAAACAGAAACAAATTATAAATCTAATTTAAATTTTAAAAAAGTAACATTCGAAGTATATGGCGTCGAAGACTTTAAATTGATTTTTACTGAAAAGTGATGAAAGTTTTCAGATTTTTGGTTGACGTGGTCAGAAAGTCGTCAATGAGTACTTTCCAATGATTCCATTAACTCAATTTTGATAATTTTCGACATGGGTGGTTTTTGGAATTAGGTCTTTAATGTATTTTGCTTGCGTTGAAAATTAAAAAAAAAATGAACATTCTAAATTTAATTCAAATTTTTTTCGAGCTTAAGTAACCATTTTCTGGCTTTCGCTTCAGAGAATTTCTTGATCACATCGTCGAATTCAATTTTTTTCAATATAACATTTTCGATGTGTAAGATAGCAATATATTGAAGCCATTTGCCGCCCTGGGCTATTGCCCACTCTGCCCATGTCTACATCCAGCCCTGATCATGATATGCCACCATGACAACGACCTGTCATCTACGACATGTTATCATGACATGAACGTATTAAGGTCATCAGTCATGAGCATGATATGTCGCCACAACAATGGTTACTCCTTCTTCATGGAGGTTTTTGACCTTTTCATGTCTTGGCTATGGCACACAAAATTGAAAATCGTCACGAAAATGTGTCACAAAGTTGTCATGGTAACCGTTGTCATGGCGACGTATCATGATCATGAGTGACTCTTGATATTTTCATGTTATCATAACAATAATTTGTAAATGACAGGTTATGTTATGGTGATATATCATGATCATGAGTGGCATACATTGGCGTGTGACATGTAATGACTTGTTATGATGAACATCAGTAGAGTGATGACACGTCAGGTGATCATTTTTCCATCACAAAACGAGTTATGCGTCGTATTTATGTTTAACAAAAAATATAATTTTTTATGTCACAATACCATGTCATAGATGACTATCCATTGTCATGGTGACGTGTCACGATCAGGAGTAGCATGTGATCATGTCATGGCAGAAGGTCAAATGGCATGATATGATGACGAGTCATTATTATAGTGACGTGACATGCTTGCGAATGACATGTGACATCAAATGACGTCTTCTGGTGAACATCATTGTCGTGGAGTGACATGAAAACCGCACCGTGTTTCGAACTTACTATTTGTGACGATTTTTCCTGACGATTTCCGATTTAGTGTGCCATAGCTAAGACATGGAAATCGGAAATGTCAAAAAACGAAATCTCGCGAACGAATTCTATAAAAAATCAACGTATCTAGCACCAACACCACGAACATATTATCAATAAATACACTTCGTAAAAGCGAATTGGACAAAATTGGGGAGTAGCCAGTGTGGCATATTCCATATAAAATATGTTTACCTTTAGTTACAACGTAACTTCAATGCATCGAATATATGTACATTTTGTGGCGATTATCGATACATTGATAACATATTACGCATCGCGTTACCGATGTCTTTTTCAGTTCCCAGTACGAAGTACAAACAAATTTAAAAATAATGCGAAGATAATACGATAGTAGTTAACGAAAAAGCTACCCATTTGTAGAAAAAGTTTATAAAACTACGGAGTTTTCTTCCCGATACACTAACGTAGATATAAAAACTGAACAACGTTGAACTTTTAATTCGTGTTACGCGGAGAGGAGGCGGTAAGGTTTTCACAAGGTCGATTCCGGAAACCGAGGGCATCGCGGAGACTACTCGTATGCGACTTATATCGAACGCTGGCCGAGGGGGCGTCGGAGACGAAGTGGAGCAGACGAATAGAAATAACGTTTTTCGACGTGCAGAGCAAGCCTCACCCCGTCCTCAAGGCAAAAACGGATTTCGCTTCTGGTTTTCCCATGGGGACTAATAAAAAGGCTATGAAATGGGTCCCTCAGGTCTCGTAATAGCAGCGCTCTTAATAGCGTACGCAGACTTTAGGGCGCGCTTGTTGTACGAAAATTAACCGAGGGACACCTTTTTAAAGCACCGGGTATAAACCGGCTTTCGTTGTAATTACGGAGTTTTTGTTTTTAGTGTGCCACCAGGTTTTAAAAGCTAACGGCTCCGCTCCGGAGAGGACTATAGCGTTGTACTGTCGTTTAAGGATACAAATTTGCTGGGCGGATATCTAAAGAACTTTTAAGCCCCGAAGGGACAATATAATCGTTGTAACGGCTGGACAAAATGATGATCCCTTCATAAACTAACCCCTTAAACTGCGCGCACTTGCCTCCCTTCCCTACCTGTGTCGCTATGTGCCGAGTAGGTCTTATATATAAACGAACGGCGAGCGGAAACCCGTGTATACATACCTTTTGCTTGAAAAGTTCAACCGAAAAACAATAAGCTTCCGTTATATGGGGCAATTTCGGACCGATTATAAACTTCGCTAAAATTAAATTACCGCCCTTCCTTAACATTAAGCTTCCGAGTGCTTTTTATAATTTCGTAAACGGCGTCTGCGGAATTTCGTACCGTTGTTTATGTAACGTAACAGTGGTGGCGTTTTTTTTCCTTTTTCTTATGCTTTTTCGTATATTTTCTTTTCACGAACGTCTTCGTTTCTTTCGTACGTTTTACAAACTCCACGACAAAATGTATCTTTTCATTCATAAAATGAAATTTTATTTTTTCCAAATACGCCCGTGTGTTATTGTAATTTGATAAACTAGACCGGACACCTATTTCATGTAGAGGACTTGTAATGATGGTAATTTGTGCCGCTAGGTATTCACATGGAGTGAATTTCAAGTACCATCAAGACGACATTTTTGCCTTATTGCTCCCAAGAAATGGCATGACTTGACGATTCCTGAAAAAATAAGGATATTAGGATGTACGCTTCGTGATTATATTTCTTTCAAAAGAGCACCCAACCGTACATCATTCTGCTCCATATATTTTTTTCGATACCGAATATCGCTCGTATTCGTGTTTTTGCTCTGAATATTCATCATTTTCTTGACCAGATACGTTTTTCGACCGAATAACACAATTTGTTGTAATTACGTGACACGCGAGTACGTATTTTTTTCTTCATTGTATACAAAAAGACGCCAAATTTTTGCCACACGTCATCTTGTCCGTTGAGTTGATTGGCAAAATGATTCGAAAGGTTGACTATAGTGACGACGAGAGTCGAGTTTTATGGCGCGATGGTGTTTGCAAGCTAACGATGAAGTGGGATTTTTTGTCTTCAGTCCACTATGAAAAAATTTTCAACCGAAACACTCGCATTGTGATTTAAAAAAGTCAAATCATCATCAAGTCGTGATGCGAATGGTATTGACGTGTTTTTTGCGATACGTTTATCATTTTGTCAACCCTTCGATATTCAAAGATACGATATCCGCCAATTGTGAATTTATCGAATTTCAATCATCATCGATTACGATATAAAACGTAATTCCCCAAGGTATACATATTTTTGCGCCCTTTACTTTCCACTTTAACGTTTACTGCACATTAGCGGTGTGCTCGCTGAACTGTGGAGGATTTTCGTATGATTTTGGTATTCTCGATGAACAGGGGAGAGATATTAAATTGATTTATATTTATATAAATTATACGTTGTACATTCATCAACAATGAAAAATAGAATTAAAATTATCCGGGGTATAAAATTTATTATAGTAAATCATGTTTTTATTTTTGCTCGTTGAAGATTGATATTGTAATTTTTAATTTTTTCCAATGCATTTGTGTTTCGCAAACAAAAAAAATCCTAATTTAAAAAAAATTTTTCGAACATAAAATGTACAAAAGAAAGAAAAAATGTTGAAATTTAGTTAAATTTTCCACAAAATCTACACACTTGATACCTTATCTACACTTGAATCTAGTCGGATCTTCACATTCGTATAAGCTGCTTATTTACAAGTCCTGTTCGGGTATGTTCGAAAACATTATAAGTGTAAAAAAACAGCTTACAAATGTGGAGGTCGGCTAGATGCAAGTCTTATACACTCGTATGTGTAACGAAACAGAGAAAGAGAGAAAGCATACTCTGGAAATGCATTTTACTGTTTGCTGCTCCAAATTAAAATTAATCCAAACTTATTTTAATTGAAAAAAAAATAACTGAATCGAATAATAAGCAGTTTCTATTTTACATTATCCTCGATAATTTATTTCCATTTCTTCATCAGTTTTATTATGAAATAAAATGTATATCGTTTCTTTTCGCGTAATTTTTCAAATAAAATTTTTAGCCTGTATTCTAAAATAGAACATCGTTTGGACTACGAATGAATCTTGAAGAGGGTTTATAAATTTTCACGCTGAAATCTCACACATCTTCGCATTTAAACGAGCAGCTATCTAGAAAGAGGTAGCTTTTGCGGATTAAACGAACGCCGTAGTAAAGTTACTCGGTTTTAATAAATTTCCACAAATTTTAAATACATCCGTAGACCGAGTAGCTTAAACCCGAATGCATCAACTTTTTCGTATCTAAAAGCTCCCTGGGGAATGCCCCATTTCTAATGCCTATTAAATGAATCCTAAAGGGCAAATCAAACTTTAAAATTGGTAACGAATTTCGTTTCATAACTTCTCGCGTTTGTTCCGAATTCGTTTTACGTTTTAGACCTTTTTTTGGGGGGAAGACTTATTTCAATGACGAAATGGCGAATTTGACGATATAAGGAATACAATTTGAGTTTTCGTTAATTCGATATCTGTATCATTTCGATGCTTCGGTGTCGTTAAAAAAAAGAACCCGATTGAAAAAATAGTATCTGAATTCTCACAAATGTCTCATGTTAAAGAGTCATTTTCATATTTAATTTACTTTTTATTCATATACACTCACGATGTTAAAAAAGCAACCTATATTTGTTTCAAAACAAAAACAAAAATATTCCCGTTTCCGTAGACTACGAAAGAAATTTGTATTCGGATATGAACGCAACAGTGGACCACTGTTTGCAATATAATCTGGAATATTTTCAACTTAATCTGTCTACATTCATAATAATCTTGTTTTCTTCTTTTCTCTCTGTTTCCTCTCTGTTTATAGTTATTACCGCGAGTTTTCTCTTTTCTAATACGAATTTAGCCGTCTTTTTTGCGGCGTTTTTTTTTCCTCCGTTGTACTTTCCATTGCCGACGTAGTCCCAAAGCCGCAACACAATTTAAGCTTACAGAGTTAACCCTCGAGAGATACATTTGGGAACTGTGGTGAGCTTTTACCTTTGTGTCAACTACGTATATGTACCTTTATATACTGACTTGGTTCCCAATACAATGCGCATCATGGTTTCCCAAAACCTCACTTGTCGACTTCGTTGAACTAAATTTCAGATTATTTCGTCACATTCGAAAACGGACCTCGTTCGATGATTAGAATTCATTTAACCTTGTCTCGAGTGTTTCTTTAGTACCATTATTTGTAAAATTTTTGGTGAGAAATTTTAGATTTTTGATAGTGCGGAATGATTTGAAGTAGACTGTATGAATCACCGTACCACAGACGGACCAAAAGGGGGCAGGATGCAGGATGTAGGGGGCAGCTTGCCCCATAGATTTTTTTTCATCCAAAGTTGGGAAAATCCGAGCATTTGACCATCAGTTGGGAAAATTAAGCTGTTACAATCATGATCTTAATGTTTTCATGTCATGATAACATGTCATAGATGACAAGTCATTGTTATGGTGACGTGACATGAAAATGTCACACTGTGTTGCGGACTTGTACCGCCAGCTGATGCTTTATGGTACAAAACGAATACTTTGACAGGTACCTAGATACAGTAAATTGTGCAGAAAAACCCGAAAATTTTCGCCCTCGCTCGCTCGTTCGGGCAATTTTTCGCTTCCATTTTCATTTTTTTCCATTTCCATATCTTTATGGAAAAAAGAAAAGTAAGAAAAATAATTGTTGAATGTTGATTTTTTAAATGATTTATTTTATTTTATTTCCGACTTCAGCCAATTTGGCTATTTCACCTTCAACGTAAAATTTATTCAGGTCGTAATTTGGGGAGGGGGCGGTGGGGTGTCATTATAATGTAACAGTAGCCAGGTAAAAAAAATATCAAAAAAGTAGGGAATTTTAAAAATATGAGTTGGAATTTTCATTGATTATCCCCCTTCCCCCGAAAGTGCCTTCTATCACTTGATCCCTTATAAATGAAGAAATTGTATAATTATCTGAGTTTAAGTAGGACACGTTTCTATTTTAAAAATTGTATTAAAAATTAGCGTTATTTCTAATCAGATATGAAATAGTTGAACGATAAATAATTACACTTATGATGTGTCCGTCCTTATTAACATCTTGAATCACTTTTTATCCCCTTATCGCCAAAAGATGCTTTCGCAACGGGGAAAAAAAAGTACCTGAATACACACCCGTCTGAATTCTATCGGGTACACATTGTCAAATTCGTATTGCGAATTAAATGCTTTTATTTTCACATCCTCCCAAAAATGAATCGTAGTTGATTCGTTGGTGTAGTATCGTATACGTATAAAAAAATAGGAAAAAAGAAGCTTAGAATTAATGAAAAAAATCCGGAATTGTTTTTAATTGTAATTTGATCTGATAGATGAAAAAGATAAATTTGAGAATTTCGTGGGAATGTGAATTACATTACAATAAAAGCGCAACAACCGAGGGGGAAGTAGTAAGACAATCGTATAGTGGGTGTTCTGTTATTACTGCTGTCACCCTTAAGGGAACCTGTAACCTACCCTTTATTTCATTTAAACGAGAAAAGGAAAAAAAGCCAACCCTTCTTTTTAACCGCAGAATCACCCAAAGAATGAAAATAAATCCTATTCGAAATGCCCCGCGGAGTTTTTGAAAGGTACCGAACAATAACGTTATTGTATTGTGTATTAAGAAAATAAAAATTGTGAAATTCCGTTTCCTTTAACAGGTGTAGACGTTACCGATGTAATGAAAATAATCCGATAATTAAAATGATTAAAATTTCCGAGGCAAATTGTACCATGTTTGTGGTTACACGAATGTCAAAATAAGGTCTTTTAATTACTATATTCGGCGGGTTTAAATAGCGTTTATAGCTTATATGACAAATTATAATGATCTATCGATACAAGAGCTAAAATCACACTCGTATGAGAGATATCGTAAATATAATAAATCATGTAAATTTGTTAAAGGAATCGTATGGTATAAATAAAGTGATAATATCTTAAACGCGAAACGATGGCAACCCTGCGAAATTTCCAACGGTCAGTCCAGACGTCATAAAAATCAATTTACGGCGCACAGCGACCTTATCTAACACAATGATGGTATTATAAACAGTATAATAGTGTAAAGAAGGGGTTGGTCGTTGAGGTGCTTTTGCGGTATTATAATTGTCCTTTATCCGGACACTGTGTATTAATATGCGTAATACACAACTCGGTACTAGATAACGTAGCCTCTGTTTAAAGGATAAGAAGAAACGTAGCTTTCGGGTTAAGTGTTTTGTTTCGCATCTTTTGTTCGTATAAATTACTTCCCGCCCTTTGCGAAAGGCCCGAAGGCAATTAAATTTCGTCCGGTAACCGAAATAATTCTGACCCTAAACACAACCTTAGACCATGCTTCATAAAGATGTACTAATGTTTTCAATTCGGCCATTGTATACAATTTTTTCCCAAACGTAGTAAGCCCAACAAGCTCACGTACATGGTTGTTGGAACTTGTACAAAAGTTTAAATTAGAAAACCGTCTATGATGGATTGATTCACAAGTCTTATCTCGTGTCGATATAGTTATTTACATGATTGCGTTTGCGTATTAAACGAAGGAAAAAAACAAAGACCACATTGCACCTTTTCAAGCTCCAAATGCTGATTGGTAAAATTGTTCCGATACGATGATCACAATAAACAGACTCGATCGATTCGTGATTAAGGGGAGATCGAGAAGACGCGTGCCCCGAGGACAGGTGCAACAAAGCACCTGCTGCTATCAATCGCGCATCATCCATATACCGAGATTGAAAAACCTCACGACCTATGCGACACCTGCTGAAAAATCGAACGATATCGGTTTCTTTGCGCCAAACCGATCGTCTCTTTGAAGCAGTCGTGCATAAATCTAACCTTTACAAATGAAGAGGCTAATCGTTTATTTCACGAAAGACGCTATAAAATTGTAACCGCATTATTCGGTACAGGAAACGGAGTAATTATTCGGTAATCGATGATGAAAAAGGTGTATTTGTGTTGGGATCTGGGTGGTATCAATATGCACTGCTGAATGGTTTATGCGAGAACGTGAGTATTTCGAAGTCATTTTGACGAATTGATGAACTATTACTTTTATTAGGTAATCTGAAAGGATGTGGATTGAGGTAAAAGATATGGGTGGTTCGGTGGCACATAGCTACCAATTGTTCCATTTCATTGATCGTCACAAAACTTTTGATGCGATTGGGACCAAATCTTGGAAATGATGGAATTGAAAATTTGTGCATTAGATGGTAGCTCGATTTGAAACATCATGAACCGTGATGTAGAAAAGCTAGAGAGGGCGAGGACGGTGAGGGTTCCTATCTCTGAGCGCATAGATCTCTATGATGGAATCGGTGAGTTATAAATTTGGAACGAAACTTCCCAAGTTCTCAGTATGATTTTTCTTAATGTGAGATCACGAAGTTTTGATTTTAATTATAAATTATCAAAAATACGATGATATCCTTGATTTTTGACATTTTCATGTCTTGGGTATGGCACACAAAATCGAAAATCAGTCATGAAAAATCGTCATTGAGCGATGATTTTAATATTTTCATGTCACGATACATGTCATAGATGACTGGTCATTGTTGTGGTGACATATGATGTTCATGAGTGATTCTTGCTTACAATTTGTTGATGGCACGTCATTGTTATGGTGACATCACGATCACATATGATCATGTCTTGGTGATATCTCGAATGACATGCCATGATGACATCTCGTGATCATGTTATGATAACATTTCATGGTGACCTAAATAATGACATATTATGATAATGTGTCATGACGTTGTCATGGTAATAGGAGTAGTGATGATATGTCATGACAAGTCGGATAATTATTTTTTCCTCTCAAAACGAGTCACGCGTTATATATCCATGTTTAACGAAAAATGTAATTTTTTCGTGTCACCGTACCATGTCATAGATGACTATCCATCGTCATAGTGACGTGTCATGATCAGAAGTAGCATGTGATCAAGTCATGGTAGTAAGTCAAATGGCATGATGTGATGACAAGTCATTATTACAGTGACGTGACATGCTTACGAATGACATGTGACATCAAATGACGTCTTCTGGTGAACATCATTGTTGCAGAGTGACATGAAAATCTCACACTGTGTTGCGGACTTGTACGCAAGCTGATGCTTTACGGTACAGAACGAATACTTTGAACTATTTTTTCCCCTCTCGCTAAATATCTTTCGCCCTAAAATAATGAGTAGAGTAAATTTAAGAGTTTTGGGGGAAAACTTTCTTAATTTCGTGAATAAATAGTATTGAAAATGTAACGGGTAGAAAGTTGTCGAGAAGTATGTGTAGAAATCAATCTGTGCAGTAAATGACAAGTAGGGGTAGAAGTGGGGTGGTGGGGAAGAGAGTGAAAATATGTGTCGTAAATGGATGTATATAGGGTTTTCTTTAGGTTGTTGAACCTTAATTTATATAATCCAAAATTCTTTCTTGAGATTTGGGTTCCCTGGAATATTTATATTTCATGGGAAACTATGCAAACTGGAAAACGAATTTTAAAAAAATGAAAAAAGTTTACTCCTTTATGTTTCCATGACAATGACAACATCCGACGTGATTTTTCTGTAATCAAAACTAACATCCTACCTGGTTCAAGATGCGTGCACGATTCCGCATAAACGAAACCATCGCGGAGATATTACCAACAAGATGATTCGCTTTTTAATACGTCCTCGGTGAATAAAAATTACTTATTGCATAGTCTTATGAGAAAATTTTTTGGAATTGAATCTGCGCATTTGGAGGCGAAGTTAAAAAGTTGAAAATTCGTAACTTTGATAAACTTAATCGATAGTTAAAAGTTTAAACTTCTCATCGCCCCCAGGTAATTCGTCGAAGAAACTTTTCAGGTGGAGCTAGGGAAAGAGAGAAAGCATTTTTCATATAAATATCGTGAAGATTATATAAACCGTAATGGTTAAAAGGCATACGTTTTATAGTATAACAGTGAACGAACCGACGGAACAAGCGAGAGAAGCGCGGAAGGGTCAAAATGGGTTTCACTGGGAGAAATTCTAGTTGGAAAAGCGTTTGATGGAGTGAGAAAAAGAGAGATGGAACGCGAAAGATACCGAAGGTACGAGGGAAAAGCTTCGAAAGCTCCTGCATATCATCTTAAAGTTTAATTGAGTCTCGACGCTTTGGGAGCTAATGCCTGTTTTTGAGATTGCTTTCGGGGAGTAAAACGGATCCCCAAGGGAGCCAAAACTTATAGATCAAACAAATTATAAAAGATGGCGCTATTTCGCGTTACACACAGTTCCCGTCGTAAAAGCCTAAAAAGACAAATTTCATACGATATTCGAGCCTTAGATACGGTGTTTTTTTTTCTCTCTCCTTGCTATTTTCGTTCGCGTATTAACGTCGTATTAATTTTTACACCGATGAGCGCGATTATTTTGCAAGAACGTGAGCTACGAACGTGATAACGATAAGAGAGTGTAAAAAAATCATTATTATAATGCCGCTGCGACACAGACATATTCATCGACCCATCAATATGTCGAAATTACTGCACAATGACTCGAAAACACAGTTTCAATGTAGGTTTTTAATTTGGTCGATTTCCCAATACATACGGCGTTCTTCTATGGCGTTTGTATTACGGCGGCTCGAATAGGCGCCCTACGCACGATATTGTGTCATATCCGCGGGGTTTCTATTATTGAGCCGGACCCCCGTACCGAAGGTCTAGCCTTGGGTCCGTACCCAGGGTGTCTTAAACTACTCTCTGCTCCTTCCACCGTAGGGTGTCAGTATCCTCTTCGTATTTCAAATCTGCGTTTATATTATCATATGAGTAGATATGAGTAGATTATCGGTCTAGTCTAAGCACCGACAGACGCTTAATGTAACTTTTTTCTCTCTTTATTCAATACTTCTTAGTATACGGTGCCTTTTATTATATCAAAATAATTTTTTTTTGTACACCGAACTCGGTCGGTGGTATTTTCATGTAGATTGTATACCAAACTCCCTTATTTCGGACCGCCAAGTGCATACAGTGGTTTGGAATTAGTTAATATGAATGGTTCAGTTTTGATCGTGTTTGGTGTATTTGTGACGATATTTTTTCAAAATGCAACCTGGTAAGGGTTTCTTGTATTTCTTTTTTTTTGACCTTTCTCTTTTTTGTTATGTTAATGATTGGAAAATTATCGCATCTCGTTTCTTGTATCGTACTCGGAATTCATATCATTGAAAATTCTTTTAGTTTGAAATTCAAAAAACGCGTTTTAAAGTTGATATTTACGAGTTTATTATCCGCTTTTCATCGTCGTTGAAAATTTTCTTGGTAATTTCAATATAAAAATGCGTATATTTTGTAAATCACGTTCTTTCGTTGCAAGTAAAAACATTCCCAGTAAAGAGAGAAAAAAAAGCCAGTGTGCAAATCAATGTAAAAGATTGTGTTTATCAGCCTTCGACGGCCGGGCCATCACGGGCTCTAAGAGCCTCTACAAGAGATAATCAATTTTCGTTTGTTTGTTCTGCATTATACCGTGAAATGAACTGGTTCGATAGTATTTGTATTGTAGGTCGGCGGCTAACTCATTCTTGTTGGACGTTAACTCGAAAGAGGATATCACACTTCTATTGAATTATACACTATAGTCTGACGGAGAGCGAAGGGATGAGCGAATACTGAATTCTCATAGCTACGGATGGGTGAAGAGTTTAGGTAGTTTTTATAAACAATTTAACGCCTAGTCATTCCTCAGCCAATATGACAGAACAGAAACGTCTTTATCAAGAAGTTTTTCACTTTGTTCTCTCATCTCAGTGTTTTCCTTTAGGTCGATTAATTTCTCGATATAATCAACTGTGGCGAGTCGATCAAACGAAATTCTTAGTGATGGAGTTCGTCGGAAGAAAAAAAAACACGCCGCGTATATCCAATGAGAAAATTGAATCGTCTTATCACCCTTGTTATTTATACCAACATGTTTTTTTTCACCATAGTAAAAAACCCAAATTGAGGGTGTATGGGTTAAACGGGTAAATAGGCCTTTGGGAGAATACCATTGCTGAATGGTCGCCTAATGTAAACAGAAACGCATTGAAATGGCAACCGTTCTGTCTACACATCATCTTTATATGTTGGTTCGAATGTCATTATCGTAGTTTATAGACTTAGCACCTTTTCGCATGTTTAATGTATATAAATACATGGCGAAAGGCTTGGTTAAATATTTACCAACTTTCCCCTTTTGTAGGATATTTTTTGGACTTATCTTTTTGACGAATTTTGTTATCTTCGATTTGCGTTTTAATTATTAAACCAATCAATTTACTAATCCGTGGAGTAGTAAAGTAAAAAAAAAACGTTTCTCAATTTTATCTTTTTTTTTAGCTAATAAAAAGTTTCTTCCTGAAAAAAAAACACCTTCAATGCTATTCTATTGTATAAAAACCGCTACTTGGAATAATTTTAGTACCAAAGAAATCTTTAAATTAATTTTCATAATAGTCGGAAATTACGGTGTCTGTAAACGATCCGTATTTCACGCAGCGCGCACTTACCGACAAATTGATTTATTGAGAAGCTGTCAGACTGAATAAGAGACAGAAAAGTATAGGTGAACGTCGTGACGTACCGTGGGAACCGGTTGAGATGACCACGTTATACAATCACCCCGTGACAATTTTGTCAACAGATTTTCTTATCGTGTTGCTTTTTTTGTCATTCTGGATCCGTGGTTGGAAATTTAAAACTATGTTTGAAAATTGGAAACGTTGCAATAAGCTATGTCAAATCATGATTTTCGAGCATTTTTTCACATAAATTACACGTGTTTTGACGTGTTGATTCAACGATTGCGCAAGTGCCATTCTTCCTATGGGAAAACCAATAGCGAATTCATATTCAGCAAGGTCGAATTATAGGAAAATGACACCAAAATCGTTTTCATAACCCAAAGCTCCAAAATGGGGCTGATGTCCTTTTTGCAAGTCCCACCGTCCCCCACCCATGGAAGGCTACCCTTGTCAGAAATTTCCTTTTGGATCAAATTGAAATAAGAACCATGAACGATGTCTCGTTCAAAAAATTAAATTCAACACCATCAATGTTCAGGGAAATGAAAAACAGTTCTCCTGGCTGGATCTTGGAACCTCTAGTTGAGCTTCCAAGTACCCACATTGTTTATAAGTTTGATTTAGCAGCTTCGCCGTCAATGAAGTTCCAAGTTTTGCCATTTTTTTTTGGTTTTTGCATGATTTCCTACTTAGGGAGTCGATCATTATATTTCTGCTCTTCGAGAATTATGGTTGTCTCTTACTCTCTTCTTTTAAATCCTTTCAACTGTCGCAAGTAAAAGCATCTGTGACTTTTTATGAATGATGAATAAATGGCACTTCAAAGGGAAGGGAAAAAAATACATTTTCAATTAATCAAAATTTGGGATTTATGTGGGAATTTCAAGAAGGTTGCAGGAACACGCAAGGTGTCAGTGAAAGAACTTTTCAAAATTATCTAATTATCGTATCTCGTATTTTGGGAGAAAATTACGTTTCTCAAAGTGCTATCAAGAACATGTAGTTCTCAATTATATGCGGTTTTTATTGACGGAAACGATTTATGTCCTCATTTATTACAATTAAAGGTAAACCAAGTTTTGTTTAAACGCGCTATAATTTCATTACCATTAGGTTTTGGTAACCGCATTGGTCACACTGGTTGATGGTCACGCTTAAAAGTATAGGTTCTTATTTGTCCACGAAGATATTTTCGAGGCGAGGGATAAGTGATGAGGAAGTATGAAAACGGGTCTCTTTCGTAAAGGTGTTTAAATTAAAAATTTTCAGAATCACCTTTTGGAACACAATCCACAAAGGCAATTCGACACTAAAATTCACTTTGTGTACTTATTTCCATCCTTGTTTTTTTTATTATTGTAAGAAAAACAAGGAATCCTGGGGCCTAGAATATTTTTAAAGAAAACTGCGTCGCCATCGCACCATTGGCGTTTATTAGATTTTAATAACTTCTTCGAAAGACAGTTTTGAAATGTTTAATTTGTACGCAGTATTTCCTGCGACTTCATTTTGTGCTTTTCTCGATTGTGGTATTTGTTAAAAGGACGGATTAAGTCTTCAACGGCGGTCTAACGGTATTTACGTCAATATGTCATTTACAATATCGGTGAAAGGTCGAGATAACGGGGGAGTTTTGGTGAGATTTTTGTCTTTGTAGACGCACCCTTTTTTTACTGTTTGCAGCACACAATACACCCTAGACTTGATTCATTAATAATGTTCAAATTAAATACTCCGCGGGCTACTGAGGAAAAGAGTTTAATTCACACGGCCACAACCGACTCGATGGCAATTCAGCGTAAAGCCACGCGTTATTGACTTTGTTCAATAGTAAATGGATCGAATCGCAGTCATTTGTATGCTGCTTGTTTGTCCAATAAAGACAAGATAATCGATATCGTCGATAGCGGTTTTACGTATTATAATGCGGCATAGCGAAGATCATCAGCAGATGGGAAACTTGTGCTCAGCGGTGGTTAATACTAATGCAGGTCTTCTGTCGAGTTTATATTTACAGCTTGATGTAATTTGCGGTGAACGCGACGAAGTACGAAAACAACGTAATCTTTGTTTATACCATGTGTGATAATTTATTTTATATGCGCTCGTAACATGGGCGACTTTTGGAATCAAAAGAGAGAAATATAATGAATTTTTTATGAAATAAATGCAATTGACGAAACGGGCGGAATTTTTGAATATTTCAAGGGTTGACAGACGTTTGTAATTGTATATTGCTGTAAATTTTTGAGTAATGTTGCGATGCACTGTCAGTCTGCCAATGGAGAATGTATGTCCGTTTTAGAATACCTGGTTTTCCAGTGGAAGTAGTGAAAGTAGTGAAAAAGTAGTGAATTTTGTCAAAAAATAGTACTAGTATGAAAAAACCCGAAGACGCGAAATACTTTTGAAAAAATTACTCCACAATTGTTCATTTTCGATAAATGACTGGCAATTTTTTATGATTTGGCAGCACTGTTGAAATATGTGGCGTCATCAGTAGCGTAACTACACATTCCTTTGGGGGTGGGTATAGAAATTATAAAACAAAAAAGTGAAATGTATATTTTTACAATAGGCAGATAAGCAATTAAGCATTTAGTACATGGTAGACCCTCACAAGGGGCTTTCATGAAAAAATCAACAACCCCCCACTCCAATTTTTCCCCTCCAAACGGGCGTTTTCGACTTCATTTATGTTTTTTAAGTGTCTATATCACCCGGAAAAATTTTCAAACCTCATTTTTTCGATGTATTTTTGACCCCTAAATGTCATATATTTTTTTCAAAATTTTACCACCCCGGGGCCGTGGTCAAAAATCGCAAAAACCGCGCGCGCGCGTTGGGTGAAACTTCCCACTACGCGATAGCGCCTTGTCTACCGTGGCGCGCGGCTCCACGTTAGGTTGGTAGTGACATGCCTAACGCAGCAACACGCGTAACTGTAAACGAGACGCTACAGCACAGTGGGAAGTACCGATTACGCGCGCGCGCTAAAACTCGTCATTCAAAAAATTTTTTTCTCAAAATGTACTGATTTTTGAATGATGGGTCGTATTACATTTATTGTTTGAAATAATTTCGAGATTATTTTGTGATTTTTTTGGAGTCAAAAAACTCGATTTGGGATCGCTTATTTTTCTAATAAAAAATGAATTTTTCAAAGGGTCACTGTCCTCGTATTTACGCCACTGGACGTCATAGGCCTTTGCGACGCCGGCGAGTTTGTTTGTCCCCAGGCGGCAAATCCCTTGTTGTGCCACTGTGGAAAATCTAGGCATTTTGAAAAGATGAGAAATTATTTTCGAATATGGTCATTTTTATTTTACAATTGTACATCGCTTGTCATCGAAATTCCTAAAGATTTTTTAAAATTTTGTTTTGTCGTTTCTTTTAAACCCGCTTATGTTCCTAATTTCCCACGAAGTGTTAATGATTCTTTTTCAATAGATACCGCGGTTTCAATTCGTTTCCAAATCATTTGTATGATGTTTTTAAAATGTAGACTTTCAACGTCCATCATCTTTATGTCGCCGCTGAATAATTTTTCAATTGAATTTTTCCTATCATTACCCCAAGTCACTAAATGCTGCGATGAGATGGATGAATGCAAATTCTCCATTTTCATATACACGCGCATGGTCATTAAGACGTTGTATTTATCGTGTTCGTCTATCCGTCTCTCTTTTTTCCAGACTGAGTCACCGTATTCCACGAAAAAATTACATCCATTTTAATCAACGGTAAACGTGTTTCTGTGTTTTTGAAAAAAATTACATTTTCCGATGAAATGTGTAGTTTCTTATCAGAAGCGGATAAGAGGGTTAGAAATTAGGCGTCGTCTGTCCACGGCCGTCTCTTCTGTGTAATATTTACCCAACAAAGAGACTGATTCTTTTATTCTGTAACCTAATTCTAAGATGAGAGGTAAGTCAGGAAGTTAAAGGGGAATGATATTAAGGGTTGTCGAATCTCCTAGCGAAACCTTTTAGTATTTATTATTCTACCTTGTTACACATTGTTGTCAAGCACCCGAGGAGTGGCCACCCTACAAGAATGGCAGGGGTTCTAAAGATTTTTATCGTATATTATTTATTAGAGATTACACGTTATAAAGAAACTGTCGTAACAATTTTTGTAATTTTAATCATTCTTTTGTTTTTCTGTTACAGGTGAGTTTCCATTGAATTGAATTGAGGTCATATGAACGTATCGTATCGTTGATATTTTTTCCCCCCATGGAAAAGCATTAAATTCGGGTAACCACTGAATGAAATAATTTTAATCACGACGAACAGCTTAAAAATGATATAAAAAACCTGTCGCCATAGCTATTTAGAAGGACATTAGGTGTTGTCCGAAAATCGCCCGTTTGGCTGACAGTTTAGACAATGGTAAGGGTAGGTGATTATGTTTTCGCTTTTTCAGTCTCGAATAATGGAAAAATTCTCTCGGCGGGTAATCTATTGGTCATCTGATGTTATCTCTCCTTCACTTCCTTTTGACGAGATATTCGTTTCTTGGTGTGTGTGTTTGCGTGTTTTAATTCACTGTAGCGGTCAGCTTTAAGAGGTGGAATTTAATTCATGAATGAGCCTTATCACATACTGACATGGCTCCCAAAATTAGGAGTGGTATTTATTTTTGGTTTACGGACACCGGAAACGATCCAAGATCGAGTTAATCTTCAGGAATTGGTTCTTTATCGATACGTCGAACGCAGGTAATTCGGTAGCACGGGTTAGGGTTCACCGGATACAAGTTTGCCGATATTTATCATGATACCGACGATGAGGTTTCATTTTTTAGTGGTGTCGATTTGTCGATACGTTTTAAGTGCTGTGGAAGCGACGTGGTTGGGGTTTATCAATTTTCGAAAACTAGGATTTATTCGACTTCAAGGTCATGTAAGCGCCATCGAAGTAATTAACGCCTTTATGTATAATGAAAAATATTTCTGAATGAGAATTTTCAAATAAATCTTCGTAATTTCGAGTAATTAGAGCTGCCTTATTTATATTATCTAATATTTTAAAAAAAAACTACACAATTTCTTTAAAAATTATATAATAATCAGATCTTCACGTGAAACTTAGATAATGCAACGTCTTTAGTCAAATATCACTAGATGTATTATACGTATTGTCACAGCATCTTTATCATTCTCACCCAAATTCATAGCAACAAAGAGCACAATAAAGAAACCCGGTCGCAGGAAACGCACGTAATTAATTACGGTAGCGTAATCAAAAAATGGCACATAAATACAGAGTTTTGCGTCTATTATTTCAAAACGGAAATATTTATTAAAAATTCACTCGGCGCTACAGTTTATCCGTAATTTTACGCTTCCGATTATTAAAACAGAACGAAATAATTATTGTAGGCGTTTTTTCGAATAAGTATTTAAATTAAATATCACCGAAAGAAGCATCGTCGTTGCAATTTATATCGTCGCAACGTGGCTACGATATTCTTTTACCTATTTTAACCTAGTTTTCGAAATTCGGACAGAGAATTTTGAATTATGTTCGACGAAATGTTACCGTCGTGGAATCCATAAACAAATGCGAGTTGAAATTGTCCGTAGAGAATTTCATAGAGCGAAATTTCGCAAATATAGAAAATATTTTATTTCTGATCCGAAGTGGTTTTAAATTTAATACCTTGGAGTTGCATATCTCGAAGGATGGTAGTAAAAATGAATTTATGTTGGTTTATTTCTGATTGTTTTTATTTACGTGGAATTTAAAGATTTGCGATGTTTTGGGTTTCGAAACGAAAAAATAACCTGAAGCGGTTCTTTGTTGGCATTAATAAGTCTTAAAATCAAATTACTTCAGTCATTACGAAATGCGTGCGAAGTTTACAGAATTATTAACTAAATTCGATGAAGGAAGTTTGAATTGAGATGCGAAAAATAAGCATTTAGACACTTTATGTGATGTAGATTTGGTGCAATAAATTTCATCGGGACATCTAAATTAATCTAACAGATAATGAAAGTAGTGAAAGTGGCGAAAAAGCAGTGATTTAAAAATTTTTTTATGAATATAGTGAAAAAGTAGTAAATTTTGTAAAAAAGTAGGGCCAGAATAATAAAATCCGATGACGCAAAATATTTTTGAAAAGATTAAAAAAATTTTTCATTTTTCATGAAAGACTGCCAATTTTTTATTAATTGGCAACACTGTCGAGATATGTGACGTCATAAATGATGCATTTTTTTTAAATAAGCAAATCAATGATTTTTTTTATAATTTCAATTTGATTTTTTTCCAATCTGACTTTGACTTCATTGATGGACGAGGGGAAGGTGGTGATAAAGTGGAGAGATTTTTGAAAATTTAGTAGAAAAGTAGTGAAAAAGTAATTATTTTTCAAAAGAAAAATCCATTAGATACTTTGTTAAAAAGTAAAGAAAATAAGAATCGGATTCTTAAGAAGTGGTGTGCGCATGCGCAGATTCGGGATTGTGGCTGGGGTGCTAGGTCAGTGTTGCGTTGTACCTTTCAGAGGATGAATGTGTATTCCGCTGTGATGACGTTTTCACGAAAATTTTTTTCTATTATCTATTAAATGGATATCAGGATATTTTTTCTGGAATACGAACAGGTGGTCAGTCTAAAACAAAAATATGTAACACCATCAGGTTTTGGGCAAAACTCTAAATTATAATTATGGTCACATTTCAATCAGGATTTTGATTTAAAAACGGGATAAAAGTGGACACGAGGTGCTCTGAAAATCTAATCATGCTTGCAATATCCACGACGCGGGCAGCTCATTTAAAACTCATTTAAGAAATATTGGATAATTTTTGAAACAATTTTAAACAGGAAAATTGTCCTGAACTGGTTTTAATTACAACACAATTCCTTGATGGTGTTGCAAATGAGTGAAATCATATTTCATCAAAAATTTTCAGTTAAAAAAATCATTGATTTGATATCCTGAGGAAGGTCATAAATCTAAATTATAAGAAATAGTAACTCTTCTTAAAAATTGAGCTGCATTATGATTTATGAAGCACTACGTTGAGTGATTTTGCCAGGTTTTGCTGTTCGAAATTATTTTTAACTTTCAGTTATCTTAGATACACCACAATCGCGTTTATTTTACAATTGAAAATTCGTGAATCGTAATCCATTAAAAAATATCAATCGAATTTATTCACTGGAAGATGCTATAGATTCATGATGAACTACAACTAGAATTTTTTAGTGATTTTGTTAACGAAATAAATGCGCGAAATAGCTTAGAAAGAATCAACCAATCCTGGCTCGCCATTCGACTACGCATCTTCACGTATTCATTCGACCAATAGAAATCACGTTAATAAATAGAAAAAAAGTGCTACCGTAGCATGATGCAGCGTAGCGTCGAAAAACAAACGGGTGTATATGTCAAGGATCAATTCATAAATATAATTAAATAAACCGCGAATTTTTAACCGCTAAAAAGATTGGCTTCCGCTTCGCTCGATCATTCTATTTGACAAGAAGCCGATAACACGAATATCGTCGGACATGATGAGAATACACGATGGTGTCGAAGCTTCAACGCCGATATCGCGTTTAGATTTTCAATACGTGGATATTTTTTTCACTCGAGTGAAAAAAAAACTCGACTTCGACTCCCGTTACAAAATAGATCACGGATCGAGCTACTGCGCTGATACGGTGTAATATACGGTACCGTTTGCTATTTGCGCGTATGTATGGCGGCGAAGCCTCCCACAGAGAATTAATTCCACGGAGGAGTGCGCATACCATTGAAAAAGAAAAACCCTGCGAGTAATTACAAGTAAAACTTTCTTCGGTAGAAAAACTGCTTTTTTTCATTCGATCGGTGATTCGCGCATAATGTGCCTTAACGAATTTAACGCTGATGCGGCGTACCTACGTATCGGACTAATTTCCGAAACGGTATTTCATTAACATGCAAATGTGTTTTTAGGACAAACCGATACTACCCTGTGACGTGACCGAACTTACTATGTATCTTTCAAGTAGTCCGTGACTTAATCATAGGGAAATTGTATACGCGTCTGCGCGATATTAATTCGCGAAAAAAAAAAGTATTAATATTAATACGGAACCATCATAAATCCAGATAGAAATCGTAGATTTACTCACTTTTATCGTTATAATTTAATTATGTCTAAAAATCCACGATAACATGGCGAATTAGAAATGCTCGCCAAATTTATGCAAAGGTAGAAGCTGTCACCTTGAACTTTGTCCGCTCTCTGACGTAAAACCCATCGATGAATTTTTTATAATTTCGAAATTTGATATGTGTCTTGGTCTGACAATGTTTCCATGTTTCTATTTTCAAGTTTTGATATAGTTATGGTGAATGGTGAAAAGGAAAGCTTTCGGTGGTATTTTTATTCTCGTGGTTTTTAAATATGTATTTTTTGGGCGAATTTCCATTTGATGTACTCGCGACGTTATCTCAAATTTTGTCAATTTCAATTTTTTAACGTAGCTGGGAATTCTTATCCGAATTAAGAAAGTAATATCCTAATTCAAAAATTACAATTTAATTAATGCTATATTTTCTACACTTGGATGAAAATTAATGAACGGTAGCAGCTTTGTCATAGAAATTGGTGGAATAAAAGCTTTACAAGCTACTTTTTTTCCCCTTCTGTCTTAAAAGAAATTGGTTTCCGTGTTGAGTCTTCTAATTAATTTTAAAATTTATTAAAATTTGGGAAGTGATGTTACGACAAGGTATGTGAAATTTCGACCTGTCTCAACTTTCCTATGTAATTTTAATAAATTAAAAATATATAATCGACAAGTTTTCCCCTATCTCTTGGTAACATTGGGTTATATGTATTAGGATTTTTCTTTGACTATTTATATTACATGGACTGCTAGTTAATGTACACAAAAAAGTGTTTTTTCTTTGACTGTATAATGTACTACGTACATGGACCGCTAGTTCATATATCACGTGTTTTGAAGCGAAAAATGAAAAACATGAAATCAAAGTGCGCATGCGTGACATTTTTGTGTTACAATTTTCATAATCTTAGGTGTACACTTTTCGCATACTCGGAGTAACTTCGAGCAAAAAGGAGTAAAATTGATAACGATTTACTATAGAATCGTGTTCGAAAAGAACACCAAAATCTTACTTGGAGTAAAAGGAGTAACTCCGAATATGCGAAAAGAATACACCTTGATGAAAATTTTGAGTGAAAACAGTGAAAACACGAAAAATGTAAACATAAAAGTCCAAAATAATGGAAAAATAGAGAAACATAGGATTGCAAACCAACAGTTTTTAGTTGACGCATGCGCAGATCATTTTCGTCTTTTTCTTTTTCTGCTTCAAAAAACACTTTTTTGTGTACATCAACTAGCAGTCCATACATTCTTCGTGTTTTCACTGTTTTCAATCAAAATTTTCATCAATGCTAATGAAAATTATAACACAAAAATATCACGCATGCCAATAGATTTAATTTGTATTGAAAAATTATGTAGATGTCTTATTTGGAACGTCTGTTTTCAATGATTTGGTTTGAAACCGTCTACAGTTTTCATTAATTCGTGTTATACGAACAAAATAATGGCAAATTGAAGCTGCAAATTCTGGAAAAAAATCTACCACCCGTGAAATTTGTTTGGCGATATGTAGCTTGAAATGTGAATCCATATTATCAATTTGTCAAAGATTATATTTACTTTTCGATTATTTTTGCCTATTGTCCTTCTTGAATAAAAAAAACTCTTTGTATATGTACCTTTGTTCCGCGACACTGATAAGAAATGTTTGATAAACATTCCATTGAAAAGAACGTAGGGTCATTTCCGTAGTCTTTTGAAATTCTTCGTCGTTTTTTTTTATAATTCCTAGTAACAAATCCTTTCTTCGTTTTCATTTAGTGCAAAAAAGTTCTAAGTTTTTTTGAACGAGATGTTATTTTGAATGATAGGTGTTTATCTCGACTAATCGACTAAATAAGATTGACGTGAAGTTGTATGTATTCGAATCAATTAATCATTACTTCACCAGCCTATTGATAAGATAAGACATTTTTAGAAAATGTATGTACGAGCACGTTACAATATACTCGTACAATTGCGTGCTTGTATAAGTGTACTTTTCACTCATGTGCACTTACTTGTCGAGTTGTCGAATTACGATATCGATATTGTTGTCGTCGTTACACGTTGTTTAGCGTAGAATAAATTTGTTGAGTAGTTCTACGAAATTTGTATTATTACAGTTTGAGTAATTAAAAAGAATTATCGGAACTGGAGATAAAATCGGAATTAGAGATTAGTCGTACAATTTTTCAAAATAATAAGTAAATATTATGATTATGCCCAATTTGTCGTGTTTTCGTTAGTTACTTTGATACACATCATTCAAACGTACTTCTTTCATTTTGATGGCAAAACCATGAATATGCATTCGATATGGAGATCGAATTGCAACAAGACATTTTCAGAAAATCCGCAGCACACGAATATACTTGTATACGAGCAGATTATAATCAGGCTCAACCAGAAGTGGGGAAAGGGGGGTTTTCACCCGGGTCCGGATTTTTTAGGGGCCCGCGTGCGTTTGAAGCCATTGTAAAAAATAACGAGACCTTTGGAAAAAATGACCGGTCCTTGGAAAAATGTCGGGCCCTTGTGATGGGAAGGGGGGTGCGTATGATTTTTCCTTAGGGCCTGAATTTTTTCTGCACGGCCGTGGTTGTAATATTCATTGTAAATTTATTACGTTGAAAAGTTCCTTAAAATTTTCACGATTTACCGTTGAAATAATTAGAAATAATCACCAAAGTTGGAGATGAAATCGGAATTAGAGATGAAATTTTTCCAAAGATTATAAGTGAATACCACGATTAGGATCAATTGATCGTGTTTACATGTTCGTTAATTCAAAATGGATATTCGAGATTGAGTGCACTCCCTTTCTTTAATGGAAAAACCATGAATACGCATTCGATATGGTGATCGAATTTTAACAATTCAAGTGTAAACGATACAACGAATCGAATCACGTATACGTATTATGGCAATTTCAAGCCAACGATACCTTCACCAAGCAAGAAAAATTCGATATTTCGTTTTAAAAACAAAAAAAAAATATGATCATAAATCATTCGACGAACGATCTCTAATTTCTTCCAGTACGAGTATGGGAAAATGTTGATCAATTGATCATAATTATATCGAAAATCTCATTAAATTTTTCCATCAATGAAATCATTCTATTTCTCGGATAAAAATCACGTTTTCACTGTGAAAAACGTCAACTAGGAAATTACCCATATTTCGTATTCATAATCGTGTAATATTTGTATACGTAAAGCGATACATGTACTACGGTGAATCAAGTGATTAGAAGGCGGGTGTGTCCAAAGTGGGGGCACTTAATCTGCCCCACCCACGAGTATACAGAACCAATGGGCGATTGAATCTTTAAGGACCGCGTGCTATACACTGAAGACTTGACCTGAAAAAAGACACCTCGACGAAGTATCGCCGAGTCCTAAGTGAACGTCTTTGATAATCGTATTGGTGATGGTAACGTTGTTCTTCGAGTGTGATGATTTTTGTATGTATCGTTCGCTTAGCGTTGCCAATCGGAGTACTTGGGGGACTTAAACGATAGGTCGTGAGTAATTTCGAATTTCAGTTTATGCGACGTTATTAGTATAGAAGAATTGGATTTTTACGATCACCAGAGTGATATGTTATTCAAAGGTAATAGTAGCAGTCTTCAGCAATTGATTGAAAAACTGCAGTCCAATAAGGAACATAGTAATACGAAAGGTGAGCTTCGAGTTTTATTTTTTATTGGTGAATTGGTGATACGTATTTGGTGAGGTTTTGTTTTTCTTATCGTATTAATTGTTAAAAAATTTAGACAATTGATTAGATCATTTTATATTTATTTTTAGAGTTATTGTTCTTTCGATAATGTAAGTATTTGTTTACATAGAATGTAAACATCATTTTGATATTTCCGATCAGAGTAATTAAAGCAGAATATAATTGTTATGAAATTTCCATCTCAAATTATTTAATTCTGGTCAATGATTTGTTCAGAATTAAAACGACTGAAAAATTTTCTTTATTCAAGAAAACTGGCGGGAATTTTAAAATACAAACTAACATTATATTTTTGGATTTTTTTATTAATTTTGGAAATTATGCAAAAAATTGTTTGATTCTTGTTTTATCGACACGTGTATCGCTTCATGAAATAGAAATCAAAAAGTTTCGGAATTTGATGTATAATCAACAGGGCCGGTTTTAAGGGGGGGGTTTTGGGTGTTAAACCCCCCCCAAGAGGTCAAGCTTCACTCGTAATTTTTACCTAATTTAAAACACAACATCACTTTTAGTTATCTCTTCTTTATTAAAAAAAAATTACTCATAATTTATGGAACCTAAACCCCCCCCAACGAACAATCCTAAAACCGGCCCTG